>PVLC010038208.1:0-14833 GCA_004027655.1 Graphiurus murinus | reverse complement strand
TAGAACAGCCCATTTTCCAGAAATCTGACCATCCAGGGTCACAAAGAGTTGTGTTTCTCTGGGCTGGGCTGGAATTTGATCAAACACAGTGATTACCTTTTTTGGTCTCTGCCAGTAGCTAATTTGCTAAATAGAGATATAAATGTCACTTTAAAAAAGTGCAGTTAGTTTGGAGGAGATAGTCTTTCAAAGGACAAGTTTGCAGGCAGGAAATAATGATGAATCCTGGGCAGAGAAGAAATGTACACATTTATCAAGCTCTGCTTATAAAATATCAAAATGGTGTCCTCCCTTTTGACCAAGGCAAGACACATGCTCACGTTCAGAATCAATGTGGAGAGCACAATAAAATACCGTGGAAACAAGATGATATGATTCTTCAGGAGCAATAACGTAATTCTATATTGTAGTCTACCCTCTGGCTCCAAATTTATGTCCCTACCACATGCAAAGGCACTTTCCACATGTGGACACTGAGACTTACGGAGCAGAGGCAAGCCAAAGCTTCTGAAGCTAGTTATATTTAGGGTTAGGACTGGAAAACGAGCCCCTGACCTGGCTGTCTGGCCCAGCCTGTAATGGTGCTTGATCTGCTTCTCTGTTTCCCTTACCTTACAAGTCAAGGCCAATTTATCATTTATGTGGATTGGCAAATTTTCTTTTTGTAGTTACCAGGGGCAGGCATTCAAGCCTGTCCTAAAATCTTCTGCCTTCTCATCCAGTTACATCACAGGAGAATGAATTTCTAGCATCTTCCTCACTAGGGACACTCACTGATCAGGTAAAATGGCATAACCACGTTATCTTTGTGAGGTGAGTCAGATTGATGAATGAAGTGAGTCACTTCATGCCCAACCGGACTTCTATCCAGACTTATGAAGATATCACATTCCTGGGATCTATGACCTGGTCATTGCTATCAAGCCAACCATTTTCAATCACAAGAAGAGAAGAAAGAGTGGGGAAGCTCATAACTCGAATAAAATGTCACTTAACTCTGGCTGTCAGCACCATCTATGCTTCACAACTCTATTAATAAATTTGGTTGGATGTGACCTCTCATTGGCCCAGTCACCAGTCCAACCATCCATTCATCCTCCGAGCAAACTATCAACCATCCATCCTTCTACCCACCCTTTTCCATCCTTTTCTCTCTCCTTCCTTCTGTGTCTTTTATTCCTTCAATTTTCATTTGTTTACAACTCCAGTAATTTATTTGCTTACTTATTTATCCAACAAGTAATCACTCAGCATATTATTTTTCTCAATTATTTCTACCAATAGTTTGTGTCTCTCTTCCTCATGTCACATGTCTTTTTTAAATGAGAAAGCTAAAGGCTCAGGAAAATGACATAATTTGATCAATGACTATATGTGGAGTTGCCTGGAACTAAATGGCTTTCTTTGGAAGGTTTTATACAGGGCAGGGGGACTATCAGGTGTGGACTAGTTGATCACTGCTCTGAAGCCCTTCTCACAACTCATATCTTAAACACTCAGCATGCATTTATTGGAGACTTACTGTGCTTTTATTGAACCCTACTATGTGCCAACCAGATAACAGGAACCAAGGCCATAAAGAATAAAATAAACTCTGATATTTTGGTGAAAGATAAGTACACAGAACTGCAAACAGGTGATTATATTTTTTAAACATGGTAAATACAATAATAAAGATTAGCAAGGAAATGACTCTCATGCTTACTGTGGCTTAGAATGTTTTCCTAAAGGAGGAATAGCTGACCTAGGTACTGTAGAAAAAGCAAAATCTGCAAAATAGGAGTTTCAGATAGACTTTTCAACTAATTATTAATTGTTAAAGCTCTAACTTATGTCAAACATTTTAAAGAGAATAGGTGAACCAAAATTGTAATTAACTGTTTCCCTCCCTTGCCACACCCTTAAGACCCATTCCTAGCTGGTTGTCCTTTTAATTGCATCCCATGCTACACTCCAGAATCCTCTGGACATTTGTAAACTCTCTAGCCACAGACAAAGGATCCCATTAGAGGCTATGCATTTAGGATTTTCTAATCCTAGCATTTGTCCCACAAAAGCTTTCCTCTACCAACTAGATGAACTATATCTTATTCTAAAAAGACAAAGTAAATAACTATTTTGTCTAGTTCCTGATTTTCAATGTAAGAAGTTCATATTTACCTATCTACTTATATATGTATTCACACTGTCCTCCTTTTATAAAGAGCGCTTATGGACTGCTAAATTTTTATTGATGCTGTATTTTGCAATCAATCACAGTTATCTTATTTTTGTTTAATGCTTAAAATGTCCCAAACTTGGCCAGTGGAAGCTTCTATCAATTGGCCTCTGTGATTTTTTTCCTTTTTTTTAAATTTTTATTTTTATTCATACATTGTAAGCATACATCTTTGTTAGGTACAAATTGATAATGATACATGTGCTCACAATTCTCATTTGACCCCTTCCCCAAATTCCCACCCCACTCCCTCGCCTTCCCTCCCTCTCAAGTTCAGTTTAGTGAGTGACCTTGATATACATTAGTGTCCCCCCCCGCCCCCGTCCAACCCCCTCAGCTAAATCAACTTCTTTGCTTTCGAGGGTCTCTCCTTTTTCATCTGGAGACCCTCTTATGCCCCATCTTCTCCCTAGCATCCGCAAGGTAGGGAGAACATATACTTTTTTACTCTTTGTGACTGGCTAATCTCACTTAACATAATGTTTTCCAGTTGCCTCCATTTCCCTGCAAATAACATGATTTTGTTCCTCTTTATGGCTGAGTAAAATTCCATTGTGTACATATCCCATAGTTTTGTAATCCATTCGTCTGTTGATGGACATCTTGGCTGGTTCCATAGTTTGGCTATTGTGAATTGTGCAACTATAAACATAGATGCACATATGTCGGTCTAGCAATCAGAGAGATGCAAATCAAAACTACCTTGAGATTTCACCTAACTCCAGTCAGAATGGCAATCGTAAAAAACACGAACAACAACAACTGCTGGCGAGGATGTGGAGAAGTGGGAACTCTAATACATTGTTGGTGGGATTGCAAACTAGTGCAACCACTCTGGAAAACAGTATGGAGGCTCCTCAGACGAATGGGAATGTACCTACCATATGATCCAGCAATACCACTTCTGGGTATCTACCCAAAAGAATGGAAACCAAACAATCAGACTGACGTATGTGCATCTATGTTTTTTTTTTTTTCCTTTTTAACAACCCTTCCATGTTCTTGCTTCCTGTACAAAAGTCTCACCACCAATGGAAAGAAAACTCTGTTTCCTTTCAGGGGAGACTGGCATAGAAGGGCCCAGTTCTGGGTACTAGATGAGCTATTAGAATGTCATTTTCTCTAGGTGCATCCAATGGATAGAACTGAAAATATTTTTAATAAAATCATGACCTCATATTGACATTCATAATTCAAATTTAATATTACAGGGCTTATTCTTAACACCTCAATTTACATCTTTATCTCTTTTCCTCTCAAATTGAACATCATAGTTGCTAATAATAAACACAATTGTCCTTCCCTAGCCTCAAGATCTGCTTCCATGGATTTAACCAATCCACGAAGCAAAAATATTTAAAAACACAATTGCTTTGTATTTAACATGTAGAGATGTTTTTCTTGTCATTATTCCTGAAACAATTCAATATTAACAAATATTTCATAGAATTTTCATTGTGTTTTGCATTATAAGTAATCTGGAAATGATTTAAAATATACAGGAGGGTGTGTATGCATTATATGTACATACCACACCATTTTATATGAAGGTTTTGAGTATCTTCAGATTCCGTTATCCACTGGGATACCTCAAACCAATCCCCTGCAGATACTAAGGGACAACCATACAAGTTATATACTTGTTTGCCTTTTAATGCAACTATATAATCAGCAAGTTAGAATTACCTTATGGATATTAACAATACTAAATAAAGTTTAAGATTTTTTTGCTAATCTATTTGTCCCTAAGGACGTACAGTCTTAGGACCAGGTTCCAAAGTCACTTGAAGTCTTTTCTTTGTGCAAACAAGGTTATTTGTTTCAGTTTATTTTCAATTTTAGGTTGCCTTTTTTTCTTTATTTTTTAACTATGTAAGACTAACACAGTTCAAAAGTTAAAACCATACAAAAAGGTACATTCATAGAAGTCTCTATCCATAATCCAATTCCCTCAGCCTATAGAACTAAATATCATTCTTCTTTAATTTTCAATTTATCCCATGAGTGTTTACTTTTATAAAACAAGTACATATTTCCCATTGGTTTTGACATAAAAGGTAACGTAACATAAACAGTGTTTAACTTTTTATTTTCTGCCTAACACAATATGCAGAAAATCATTCCAAATCTGTACCTAGAGATTTTTTTCTTTCTCTTTTTCTTTTTTAGGACTGCATAGTAGTGTACTGTGCAGAATAGCACATTCAACCATTCTGCAGGTGATACACATCTGAGTTCTTTCTAGTCTTTCTACTTTCAGGAATGATGCCAGAATGTGTTCCTGTTTACGCAGTGTACCTTCATGGTAGATTCCTAAAGGTAGGATTTTGGGGTTGAAGGTGGGTACATGTATATTATTGTTAAATGTATAAAACTAAAGAAATGTATAAACTTTCCCTTCATAGGGGTTGGACATTTTTCACTTCTACCAGCAGCACATGAGAGTGGTTATTTCATTGCAAACAATATGTTTCTAAGTTCTTGGATTTCTGCCAATCCGAAGATTAGTAATGGTACTTTGGTGTGGTTTAAATTTGCATTCCTCTTATTATGAGTGAGGCTGGACATATTTTCGTATGTTCAAGGACCTTTGCCTTTTTGTTTTTCTGTGAACAATCTATTTATGTCTTTTGCTCATTTTATCTCAGTTTTGAAGGTTTTTTTTTAAATGCATTAACATAATTAGCTCTTTATGATGTAAGTTGCAAATATTTTCTCTCAGCATTTCCCTTGACTTTTGACTTCTTATGGTATTTTTTGTTATGCAAAACTTTAAAAAATTCAAGTAGTTAAATTTACAATTTTTTCTTTTAATACTTCTGGATTGTGAGTCATAAGAAAAAGGATTTTGCCACTCCCAGGTTAGAAGGAATTTGTTTCTTTTTAATCTTTATAAGGCTTAATAGTTCACATTTAAATTCCTGATAAATATGGTTATTCTGGTGAATGGAGTGGGGTATGGACAAAACTACATCATTTTTCAAAAGTCTATCCAGCTGTGCCAACACCACTTATTAAAAAACTGTTTTTCCTCTAGAATTGGAATGTCTTCCTTCCTGATGCCCAATTTCCATGTGTACTGGGTCCTGTTTCTGGATTTTCTATTCTGTTTGCATTTTATATCTGATTCTCCTGACACAGAGCACGAGAACCCACCAACCGAGGAATGGATATGCTAACAGTGCCATTTTAATTCTAGACTAGACTCCACTTCTCACTTGACCCTTTCTCCAGCCTCTATGCTCTGTCCTCAGCCCTGGGAAGCTGACCTGTAAGTTCTGCATCCCCTCCTCTGCTGGTAGCTTCTGGTTGGGTGTGGCCATTGAGGATCTCAGATGAAGATGGGAAGAAGGGAGGAAAGCGAGGTGCAGGCATTCCTCTGCCTGCTGGGTTCCTAGATCTGCCTGCCTCCCTCCACAGGAGGCTGGAAATCCTCTGACAGCCCTCTCCACTCAGCCCCCCTTCTCAGCTAACCTCTCCCTCTTCCAACTTGGGGCCTCCTGAGATGACCAACAACTCCATAGTTACTGGAAGGTCTGCACAAATTTCTGTGATTTAAAAAAACCTATCCATACCTTTGTAAAATAGTAACATTCATAAATTATTTTTCACTTATTCTAATTTGAAGGGTCATCTATATTTGCTACCATGAAGTAATTTATTTAATAATGGTGCATTTCTCATTCTTTTTTTCACTCTGTCTTCTACCAATTATGTTGTTTTAGCAAGTTCTTATGGTAAGTCACTTCTTTTTAAATCTCACTGTCAAACCTCCATAAATACCTCTGAGGATATATTCAGTTTCTCCATTACTCTTCCAACACAAAATATTTCTGTGGCTTCTGGTCCTCAAAATGTGGACAAGGATTTCTCTCTATCAGCAGCCAATCAGTTCTGTGCATACCCATTCTGTGTCAGTTCATTTTTTTTTTTATTGGTGAATTGTAATCATACATCATGATGAAGTTCAGAGTAATAGAGGTATACATGCACCAGCATTCGGTGAGCCCTCCCCCTGCTCCCACCCCACCCCCTGGCTCTCCCCACCTCACTGTGTATGACATTGTGATTAGTATTGATAGATTTGTTTATGTACATCATGTCCATTGAAGTGTTTCACTCTTTGAGCCTTCCTCCCTCCTCCCACCTCCCTCAGTTTGGTCCCCTCCCTCATTCCACTACTTCTCCTCCTTTGGCTTCCACATATGAGGGAAAACATCTGACCTTTCACTTTCTGTGACTGACTATATATTCTCTAGGTCCATCCACTTATTGGCCATTTGTATTTCTCCTTTTATGAAGTGTCTATTTCATTCACTTGCCCAGTTTTTGACTGGGTTATTATTATTATTATTATTGGTGGTAAGTTTGTTGAGTTCTTTGTATATTCTAGATATTAGTCCTCTATTAGAGAAGCAGCTGCCAAAAGTCTTCTCCCATTCAAACCAGTTCACTTATGACATTACCTACCTGGAGACAGCACCGGACCTCAGAGGTTGAGGGCTCAGACCCACAAGATTCCCCCATCACTTCTAATGCCAGTTGTAAGCCCTGTATTACCTGTGCTACAGACTAGCCATAAATCAGGGCTTTTACAAACACTATCATATAGGTTATAGCCCACAGAACTCAGGGAAGCACCTACCTACATTTATCAGTTTTCAATAAAAGTTATCACAGAGGATACAGATGAAGAGATAGGTAAACCAGGTATGGGGGAGAAGCAAGGAGCTTCCATGCCCACTCTGAGCAAGCTTCTCCAGGAATCTCCATGCTATCTGGAAGCTCTCTGAATTCTTTCCTTTTGGATTTTTATGAAGGTTTCATGAACCAGGTATGGCTGATTAAATCATTGGCTCACTGGTGATCAAATTGCCATTCATCCCCTCTACCCTCCCTGAGTTCGGGGCTATGGCTAATAGACCCAGACCTCTGATCACCCTCTAGTCACCCCCCCCCAGTCTTCTCTGTGACCTTTCCCCATTCCATACCTACCAAGGGGCTGCTGGCCATCAACTGACTCAAACAAAAAGACACTCATCACCTTGGACATTTGAAGAGTTTTTAGAACTTGGACGAAGAACAAAGAAATATTCCATAATATCACAAAACCACCTTCACTTTTTCAAAGATATATTTCTCACCTTTCCAAGACTGCTTCTTCTCTTTCTGTGCAATTCTCAAGTCCCCTTTTTTGCCAACCCAAGAATCAAAGCTTTGGGCCACCTGATCTTCTGTTCTGTGTTTGTGTCTCATGCATCTCAGGGTGAATTATCCTTGGACTATGTCCCACCATAAGGGGCCCAACAGACTCTCATGTTCTGCACATTCAAGACTGTACCTTGAAGCAGACTCTAAAATTGACACTGCTGTTATCATACTTGCTTTTTCAGACATGCATATGGAAAAAACAATATATATATATATATGTAATCACAGTTTTTGCATTTTATTTATACTATAGTTACTGGCTATGATTTTATTCTCTCTCTCTGTAGTTTTAGATTCCAATTTAGGCAGCCATCATTACTATATAGAACTCTGAAATTAATATGAGCCTGTTAAGCTTTAGGTAGATTTTTTTTTTAAGCAAGGAAACTACCACCTCTTGGACGCAGGGTTCTGCCCTATTTATCTGAATCAACTAGTCACTCTGTCAAACTGGTAAAGTTTGCAGCAACAATTTTTTATGAAGATAGGACAACTCATTGACCCTGTTTAAATCCAGTAAACCTCCTTTCTAGGAGAAATAAATCCATTCCTGTGTCCTTTAAATGCCTCTCAATTCAATGTGATTTGAATCCTTTCCAAGAAAGGCAGTATCTAGCTGCAGAGCAAAAATCACCAATCATCACTGCCCAGGGTCAGCATCCTTCTCATGAAAGCTGGTGCCCTTGCCTGCCCTGCTTAGTAGACACAAGAGCTTGTAATCAGGTGCTTAATAGTTTGCCTGGTTCCTGAAATGAGCATTAAGAAAAGACTGTGGATTAATTTAAATGATCTGGAAATGTTAAGACATTCAGGCATTATCCAGTGTAGAAGCCTGCATATGGGTACCTCACACTGGTCTCACCACCCCCCCCAAAACCATTATTCTCATTTCCCCACTTCAACTCTATCATAAGAACATGCATCTGAGAGATCAAAGACTTTTGATGGTTCTCTTGCTATACATGTAAGGGCAAAGGGAACGTCCCCTTTGTCCTACCAAGGTTCAGTATTCAAGTCTGTGAAATGAAATGACTATAGATAGATGAACAAAGGATGGATGAGTGTATTGCATGTATACACATGAGGCAAGTGGAAATGAAAAGGGGGCACCCAGTGACCCAGTGAGATGTAGTTTGGGCATCGTTATCAAAACAGAGGCAAAATGGCCTCCCTATCGGCCTCTGCTTCCAAATATGCCCCAGATGGAAGGAGTGTTTTCTGACCAAGTGAGCAGCCAAGGCTGTATCTCATTGGGTGAACCTGGGCATGTTCCTAACCCTAAACCCATCACTGCAGCCAAAGGTATGAAATTCTCTAACTAGAATAGCACAGGGTCACAAGATTCACCTGGGAACAGGTGGATGGAATCTTTTCACCTAAGCCAGGAAGATATGGAGGTTGGAGAAGAGGTTGTTTCCAAAGGAAACTGGATTGCTACTGCCAGATGAAAGGATTCAGGCAGTAAAACAACAAGAGCAGCATCCAGCAAGAGGAGCCCAGATACAGGTTAAGGTGGAGGTAGGGATGGGGCACCAAGCCTAGCGTCCTCCCTGCATTCTGTACTCTACACTCAGTTTTAAACCTCCTTTGACACGCAAGGAAACTGAAGTCTAGGGAAGTGAAGGGATTTGCTCAAGGTCACCTGCAATCCTGCAAGGAGTCCAGGCTGGACCTCGGTCTGTGAAATTCCCAAGTGGGAACTCCTTATCACCAGGCTGTGCTGTTTGCTCCCCTTCAGTATTGGCTCCTGGTTTTCTTATCTGAACATTTAACATTATTATTATTATTATTATTATTATTATTATTATTATTATTATTATTATTTTGCTTTCTTATTCATCACATCTGTAGTGAAAAATTGGGAGCTGGGTCATTCAAATTTGCTGAACTTTCAAAGGCTGCTCCTCGTCCTCCTCCCAGAGTCTGTTCTCACTGAAGCAACAGCCCAGGTTCCAGTGATGAGCCAGTGGGTTGAAATCTGTAAGCCGATTTGCCATGCTTCTGATGGGAAATAGTGCTAGTGGGCTGCATGGGCCATCAGTGCCCTGTGAGCCTCTCCTTTCTTGTCCATCCCTTCTTAACTGCTTCCTTTTCTATTTGTCCATCTCAGAGCCCTTACCCAGGACTGATTTAGGGTGTCGCTCAGAGGTCGAATTCTCCTGGTTTCAATCCCCAGTGTCAAAAGAAAAAAAAAGTTGACTAGTATCCACAATAATAAATACATTTTATATCTCAATACACTATTCATAGTCATAAATATGTATATATGTATAGAGATAGACATAAAGATTTAATAAGAAGTTTCATAACATGGTATTGGTCCATACAACCCAAGATGCACGCAGTTTTCTACTCTACTTTATTCTCTTCTACCCTAGTCATCTGTCTTTAATTTTATTTGTTTTAGTCCCAAACACACCGAGCTCATTTCACTCCCCCTGAACAGGTTGAAGTTGCCTTATGAATGGCCGCACTCACTCTGCTGCCTGCGGGCGGAGCTGGGCTTGAACTCCAGTTCTTCACTTGCTCTCTCTGCGACTTCCTATTCTCTGGGAGCCTTGGGTGCCTCATCTGTGGAATGGGGGCCACATTTGCTCCATGGAGCTTTTTAGAGGGAATGAAAGCATTGCACCAGTAAAGGTCCCACATGGTGCCTAACACGTCAAGCAAGTGGCCCTAAGGTCACCAAGCCACAAGGCTGCACCTGACTTGATGTAATGAATCCCAGTTCTCTTCAATCAAGACACATGCAGGTAGAGGAGACCCTGAGATCCCCACACCTCTTTCCTGATTCCTCCTGGTCCAGGTAGCAGGTCCTGCAGAACATCTCTCCCACTGGAGCCAATGCCTACCCAGGTTGTGGGCGGAGGCTCCTGGTCACAGGCAGTGCTCAGGCTGCTGTCGGCTCTGCTGTCATTTTTGGAGGGAAGCCGTGCCTTGGGTAATTAATCATGGTGAGCCCCGGCCTGTCTGGAGCATGACCTTGGAGACCCTGCACTGAGTTATTCAGGATGAGAAAGTTCTGAGCCTCCAGGGAGCAGGAAGATAAGCCAGCTGTGCAAGCTGGAGAACCGTGTGATAAAAAGTGGGGGAATGAGAGGGTGCAACACGGAGCTGGAGAGAAGCGAAGCCTGGACTCTGAAACACACAGTCACCTTGAGGTTTCGCCTATTGGTCCACTCGCTCACCCTCCACCCACTTATTCAATACACTTGGGCACGCATCCTATTTTTTGACCACGCTTAAGCTCTGGGCAGACAGAATGAATAAGATACAGCTCCTGCCTTTGAAAAGTTCACAGCACAGGGACTGACGAGGGAAGTAAACGATGCTGCTGCATCAGTATGAATGGCAGCACAGCTTGGCTTTTGTGAACAGTGCTGCAATAAACATAGAAATACATATATTTCTTTGAGATCCTGATTTAAACTCTTTTTGATATATACCCAGAAGAGAGGTTATTGGGTCATATGGTAATTCTATTTTTAATAATTTTTTGAGGAAATGCCAGGCCGTTTCATAGCAGCTGCAATCCAATTACAATCCCTCAACAGTGCATTGAGGGCTCCAATCAACACAACTGTCTATCAGCCAGATAAAAGGGTAAAAACATGGTATGTATGCACAATGGAATATTACTTAGCCTTAAAAAGGAACTTCCACTATTTGATACAACACAGATGTCACAGAATGGTAAATACTTGAGGGCTCTACCTACTAGAGGCAGAAAGTAGAATGGTGGCTGCCAGGAAAACAGGGAGCTACTGTTTGTTCAGTGGGTAAGGTTATAGTTACAGAAGATAACATAAACTATAAGGGATGCTGGAAAAATGACTAGGAAATAAATGAAGGAAGAAAGAAGCATAGAAAGTGACAAGGCAGGAGACAAATAGGGATCCAATGAAAGAGAAGATCGGGAGAGAACGCCAAGTAGACGTCAAGGAGACTCATTTCAGGAAGCAGGACCATCCCTGCAGCTTCTCAGGTGTGAGCGTGTGGGGCAGCAGGAGCCAGGGTGGCGGAGGGAGAGAGTTAGAAGGCTGGCTGGAGAGGCTGCAGGCTGGCCTCCTCGGGATCTGCGGCCAACTTAAGGACCTGCACTTCGTTGTGAGCAGGAGTCTCCCAGGGCTTCGGGCAGAGGGGCTCAGCAGACGGTGGGCCTAGCAGGTGTCTAGGTGGGCTCATGCTTCTGCAGCAGAGTCTGAGGCTGAGTCCTTTACACACAATGGAAACGCACCAGGCTCACGACTCCAGAGGCCAGGAGGTCCACAGTCTCGGGCCATATCTGATGTGTTGCTCCTTGTTGTGTCAGCCCATAGCACAAGGCGGAGGGGCGAGAGAACACGCACAGGAGAGAGCAGAGAGCGCCAGAAGTGAGTCTGTCTGGTGATCGCAGACCCCTCCCGCAATAAACACGAATAAGGGCAGAGTCTTTCCTATCTCACTATCACCTCTTATAGGTCCCACCTCCTAACGTGTTTGCACCAGGGACTAAATTCCCAAAGCACAGCCTTGGGGGACATTTCGCATGTAGCTGTGGTTCTGACTACTGTCCTCCAAAGGCTGGCTCATGTGTTTGGCCCTCAGTCAGTGTCTGGGAACCTGGGTTCAAGGAGTTCCTACTAGAAGTGGCTCACTGTGCCTAAACTGTTTGTGAAACAACATGGCTTATGCTGATCAGCTATGACTTTCCTTCTCGGAATCTGGATTTGGGTATGTGCCTAGTATATACACCCCCTAATACAAATCAGAGGCGCCAGGTCCTTAGAAAGATTCCCTAGCATAGGAAATTTCACACCTTGTCTAAGCTGGAGGAATCAGAAGGCACTCTCAGAAGCTTTATCTGGGGTGTCACCTTTTCCTCCCACTGATGATGATTGGCATCCTCTGCTGTAATAACTTGCTGTCATGAGTGTGAGTCCTCCTGGTGAATTGCTGCCCCTGAGAGTGGTCCTGGGGACCCAGGGACAGGAGGGGCTGCTCTGATAGGCTTGACAAAGACCACTGGGGAGGGAAGAAGGTCAGGAAGGAGCCTGTTGCAAAAGTCCAAGCAAAAGCTAACTGTGGCTTAGTCCAGGACAGCACAGGTGGGAGTGGAGAGATAGGATTCTGGATTCGTAAGTGTTGGGATTCGGGGACAAGCACAGGATGTCATCCACAAAGCCCAAGAGTCTCGGAGCTGCTAACCCTGGTTTATACTCTTGGTCTGCTGGAGACTTGTGATGGATGCTTATTACAATAGCAGGAGAGATCTCTGGCCTGGCCTGCAGATATAGTTTTGAAGGATCTTTTCCTTTTTTTTTTTTGCTGTCTATTTGCAGTGTTCAGCCCAGGAGAGAATCTCTTTTCATGAAAAGATAAGAAAAAGAATCTAACCAACCTATCCGTGCTTCCTGACCTCAGCTTTTCCAAGAGTAAAAAGAGGATAGACAGGATAATTTTTTAAAAGTTTTCAAGGTCAAAAATTGCCTTTTTAGTTGAGAATGCAGGTACTGTGGGCTGCTTCTGCAGTGGAAGGAAAAAGACAACTCTTTTTATGACTTCGATTACACAAACTTTCTTGAACTCTAAATTTGAAATAGCATATTTCAAGGCAGGTGGGTGGATGGGTGTGGAGGAGGAAAAAGCAAAAAGACAAAAGGAAGCGGGCTGGGTGAGCTCTTGGGAGCACTCAGAGATGCTAGAGCTAAGGAGAGATGTTATGTTAATCTATGTTCTAATTGCTCAGCAATAAACAACGCCCACTTGCAGCATAAATGTCAAGACCAGGACTATTTCAAAATCTGCTTTGAAACAACGTCAGTCATCCCAGAGAGCACAAAGACATGCAGCACTCTTGTTAGCATAAACTTTAAAAGACATCTGACTGAGGAGTATGTTTTACTGACAGTAACAGACCCTGGGTGAGACGGGGAGGGGGCCAGAATGTGGGGAGACGGGACTGTTTCCTGGCTGACTATTGGGCAGGAGGGGCAGATGGCTGATATGTCCCCAGCACTTGTCACCTATTGCTGGAAGTCTATCAGAGCAGGTTACTGCTAAGCCACATGTGACATTGGATGGATGGAGGAAGAGGGGTCCCAGTCTTTCAAACAAAAATCATAGCCGGTAGATCAACTTTCAATGCTTTATTCCACCCAGTCTGTAATGGTGTTGAGAGTGGCAGTTGAAAAAGTCAAATTAAATATCCAGATATCTAATCACAGGCTGGAAAAGACTCAAATTCTGCTCACAGGGTAGGTGGAAATAGCTTGGGTTTGGAAGCCTGAAATCTTTGTTTCCATTTTTTCCCATTTGTGTGTTATTGGGCAAGTGCCCAACCCAACCTCTGTAAGCCTTGGTTTCCTTGTCTTTAATAAATGAGGGTGATTATACTTATACTTCCTCTCTGGAGTGGCCTTGAGAAACAACAAACTGTGTCTGGAGGCACACAAAAGTCTCTTTTACATGATAGGCACCTGTCTTAATTAATTTTGTGTAGCTATAACAAAATACCTGAAGATCGATAAGTTGTAAAGGAAAGGTGTTTATTTTGGCTCCTGGTCCAAAAGTCCAAGAGCACAGCACTGATATTTGATTGGCTTCTAGTGAGGTCCTCATGCTATGCCACAGCATGATGGAGAAGTAAAAAAAACAACAACGAAAAACAAGCAGGTGTGTGCAAAGAAGCCCAGGCAGGATGGATAATCTTGCTTTATAACAACTAATCAAGCTACATGGGACCTAACAACATCCCTTGCAAGGGCGGTGCCTCATGGCCTAGCCACCTCCTGCTGAACCCAGCTTTTGCTGGCCCCACCACCTTTCATACCTTACACTGGGACCAGGCTTCCAGCAGGTGAAAACAGAACATGCAAGCCACAGCTAATCTTGTAAATGCTGTCATAGCCTCCTGAACAGAAAACCCCTCAGTCGACTACAGTGCAGCAAGTCATCCTTGTTCCCCAAAGGCTACACTGACCCCCACACTGACCCCCACAGAACCTGCCCTGGCTTGTCCTTGCTGACCTGTTGGCAAGCTCACACGATGTCTAGAAACTTATGGCATCTCAGGTGCTGCTGTCAAACATCTTAACCTTCACACGGCGGGGGGGGGGGGTGGTGGTGGCAATGAATCCTCGTGGGTAAGAACACAGGTGGTGTCAGTCAAATGGACCTGATTTTAGTTCTCGGCTTTACCATGTCAAGCTGGGTGACCTTAGATAAGTTATATGATCTCTCTAAGCCCAGGTTATCTGAGTGAAAATGATCTGGGGAGACAGGCCTGTGTGAGTCTTTTTGTATCATTAAATCCATAATTATTTACTCCCAATTTTAGAAAGATAGCTGTGCACATTTATTTAGTAAATAGGAAGTTGTTTTGTCTTTAAAATTTTCTTCCAAGGTGGAAAGAGTTTTTAGAGA
>PVLC010038207.1:0-14857 GCA_004027655.1 Graphiurus murinus | reverse complement strand
AGGATGCTCATTTCTGTTGTCTAGCTGAAAACTTATAATGAGAAAATTCCACTTTTTAAATAAAAATAATCTGTGTTGGTTGAGTGCTTCTCAGTGTCAGATGCTGTTTTACAAGCTTTGTAGGTATTAATTAATATAATCCCCATAGCAACTGTGGTCATCAGGTATTGCCTTTATCCTAACTTTATAGATTAAAAGGGGGAAAAGATACAAGGAAAAATTAACTAAGGTGGTCTAGGTCAAGTACCTATTAAGAGGAGTCAGCACTCAAACCCAAGCAGAGACTATGCTCTAAACACTTGCTACTAGAAAGGAATCCTTAGACTTGAAGCATCAGCATTACTTGGGAGCTTGTGAAAAATGCAGACTTCCAGATCCACCTGGACCTACTGGATCTAAACCTGCATTTTAACAAGATTTCCAGGGGATTCAAATGCATATTCACATTGGAGAAGCCCTGCTCTAAGTCATTACTCCATGCTGCCTTAGTGCTACTGAC
Organism: Graphiurus murinus; assembly: GCA_004027655.1. Classification (NCBI taxonomy): domain Eukaryota; kingdom Metazoa; phylum Chordata; class Mammalia; order Rodentia; family Gliridae; genus Graphiurus; species Graphiurus murinus. Next base: position 14,358 of record PVLC010038207.1, on the reverse strand, counting down.
ATGTGGGGAGACTTTAAATGCCAACTGTTCATACAGTTTTCTCCTTACCTCTGGGCCAGCCAGGCAGGTGTGTCTTCCTGTTACCCTGTAGGAGAAACACTCCAGGCCATACAAATGCCCCCCACCGACAGTATCCACTTTCCATTTCTTCTATTCTGTATCACAATGCCCCCCCCCACACTCTGGGAATGTGACTGGTTGTTAAGACTTAATTAAAATATTAATCAAAAATATTGACATCATTGATCTCCATCCCCCAGAACCACCCGGGTTATGTGGATGGAGAGAAATGTGAAAAATCGTATTATCATTAAGGATGGCTATACTGTGATAGTGGAAAAAAATTTGGAGGCAGGAGGTTAAGTGTCAGCGCAAAGAGAGCATTCTAAATCCTCCATTGATTTTCTTTCTCTGTGTTTGCTCTCGATACCTGCCAGCATCATTTTCTTCTTTCTCTGGTTTATAACTTTTCCATTAAAAAGTAATTTGAAAGACAGTATGGCCAGAGAGTTTTATCTGTACCTTTCTTCTAGCACTTTATCATTTTGTCTCACAGTTATTTGAGTGCTTACTAGGGTATAATTATAATCCCCAGCATCTATTGAGTGCATACGATCTAGAAGAAACTGTGCCAAGCATTTTTTCCTTAGATAACTTATTTGATCCTCACCAAAACTTTGTAATGGAGTTATAATTATTATCCTCATTTAACACATAAAAAAGTGGGGCCAGAAAAGTTAAAAATATACTCAACCCTCACTGGTTATTAGCATCAAAGCTAAGTTGCTGCAGGTCTTCTTTGGCATTGATCCTCCTGTCTCAGCCTCACAATTGCCAGGATAATAGGTGTGCACCACCACAGAAGCTCACCAAGTACTGTGTGTATGTATGTCCCTAGCACTCTGAACTATGTTATGTTGTGAAACTACAAGGCATCAATAAAAGTATATCAAAAATAAGCATTAACACTGGCATAGAGCCTGGGCAGTATGATTCCAGACCCCACTGGCTTTACCAAACACAGCACTGCACCACCTGATCATGATTCCATTACAAGCAATTGTCAGAAATGCACAAAAATAATAGTAGGCCTTTTTTGAAACCATTTTCTTTTCTTTTTTGGGCTCTATTTTGAAAGACAGTTATCACCTTGTTTTTGAATTGTAAATTTGGTCTCACAAAATTATACTTGGTTGAAACAATAAGGGTTTCAAACATTGTATTGTGCAACAACCAATCTTTCTTTCACCTATCATATTGGATCAGAACATACAGCCTAGATTTAGAAATGTGTGGAGGCCAGGTCTGGAGATCACTTGGCCTAAATTCTGAGAACCACTGGGAATCCATTTCCACTGATTTGGCTGGCATGAACCACAGATAAATTATCAATACATTGTTAAGAGTAAAACTCTGGCTAAAGTCTGGTTCCCTATAGATAATAACTAACAACCGAGCGGTTGCCAACCACCACCAATTGAATGAGTGCCAATGAGGTACCAGATGAATGTGTCAGAGGCTAATTGTGCTGAAAACAATTAGTCCCTAAATCCCTTTGAACCATAAGACTATGACCAGTGTAATTAAAACAGCCATGATTGGATCTGACTAAAACAGCAATGGGAGAATTCTGGAAAGTGTTCCCAAATAAGCAAGTTCAGTGGAGGCTGGAGGTCAAGTGAGGAGGTGGTGGGTAGTTGGGGACCTTAGGAATAAGAGTGTCCACTGCGACAATAAAGCAATCAGAAGATGAATCACATACTTAAAGGAAACCAATCATGAAATTGTCTGTCATGATTTAATTAAAACCAACACAAGATTTTACAGTCTTCCTATAGAGCACCATAGATCCATGCCTCGGGGTCTAGACTGTGCAGTATGGACAAACTTACTTTTTTTTTAAAGGGCCCACTTTGCCTGGTGCATACTTATTTATTTATTTATTTATTTATTTATTTATTTATTTATTTATTTATTTATTTGCGGTACTGGGGATTGAACTCAGGGGAGTTCTACCTCTGAGCTCTACCCCCAGCCCTATTTTTTATTCTTTATTTTGAACTGGTCTCACTAAGTTGCAGAGTGCCTCACTAGGTAGCTGAGGCTGGCTGTGAACCCAGATCCTCTGGTCTCAGCCTCCCAAATGCTGGGATTATAAGCATGCACCACCATGCCTGGCTCCATACTTTTTTTTTAAAAGACCCACTTTGCCTGGCACAGAGCTGGCTGTGAGGAATACTATGGTATATCAGAGAGCTTTTGCCTGCAAGAAGTTGATTGTGTAGTAGGAGACTAAACTATTGTGAACGAATAACTCTGTTCTTACAGGCCCTGTGATCAAAGGGGATAAATGGCTCAGTGGGGAACAAACATGAAGTATTCAGTTAGTTTTCTTGGTGATTTTTCAATGAGGTGTCATTTGTGACCTCAAGGCTTGGCTTCCTTTGTATCTACTGTCTGTCTCTCTCCCTAGGCCTTATTCTCTCTGGTCAGGCAGAATCTATTTTTTCAATCATTCTCAATTGTTGCTACCTGTGTGCTTTTGTGCTTACTCTTATCCTTGTCTGCAATGTCTTTTTCTTTCATCTCTATCTGACAACATTGTGTTCCTTTTCAGAGCAGAACCCCTGCAATGCTACCTCCTCTGTGAAGCCTTCTCCTCCTCCTGCTCAGTACACCATCCTCCATGGACTCAATTGTAGCACAGATCAAATCAAACTTGCTTAAGTATCTTTCCCTAAGGTAGAGACCATTCCCATAGTTGTCCCAAGATTTAACAGAGGACCTGATGTACATTGGGTTGGTAGAAAACGCCTGTAGTATTTTTTTCTCCTGTAGTACTGGGGATTGAACAGAGGCGTTTTACCTCCAACCTACACCCCCAGTGCTTTTTATCTGTTGTTTTGAAACAGGGTCTCACTAGGTTGCTTATAGTCGCTAAGTTGTTGAGGCTTGTCTTGAACCTGCAATCCTCCTGTTTCAGATTGCCAGGTGCTGAGGTTATAGGCTTGTACCACCACACCTGGTTAATGTCTTAAGTTTTTTTATATTTACTTGTTTGTTTTAACTGATAAAATGTTTTGAATACATTGATTTGCCTTTCTTGAACATTACATTTTTGGCCCATAATACAAATAGCTAGTTTAATTGCTGTTAGAAATTGTGCACTTAAGTAAAGCCTCAGCCTCATCATCTATGAGATGAGACTAATAAGAGTATTATGTCATTCAGCTTTTCATTGCTGTGATAAAACATCTGAGAAAAACAACTTAAAAGAGAAAAGATTTATTTTGGCTCATGATTTCAGAGTTTTCAGTTCATGCTTGGCTGACTGCATTGCTCTGGGTCTGAAGTGAGGCCGAAGATCGTGGTGGACGGGCACAACAGAGGAAAGTTACTTCACATATCATAGCCAGGAAGAGGAGAAGAGAGGAGAGGACAGGAGACTAGAGAGGAGACAGAGGGGGAGGGGAGGGGAGAGAGAGAGAGAGAGAGAGAGAGAGAGAGAGAGAGAAATTCTACAGTTTCCATCACCTCTCAATATTTTATTGAATTATGAACTCCCTGATGTATTAGTCTGCTGGTGAGACCAGGGCCTTCATGATCCAGTCATTTCCCCAAACTCCACCTCTAATAATTGCTGCACTAGGGTCCAAGCCTTCAACAGAAGAGCCTTTGGAAGACATTCCAGATCCATACTCTAACAAGTATCTATCTCAAGTGTTGCTTGAGGACCACATCAATTAATATGCATGGAGAATTGAGAAAAGTGCCTGCATACAGTATTTGGCCTAGCTGTGATTAGTATCATGACACTCTCTCCGTTTTCTTGCTAAGGACATAGAAACCTAAACCCTGACTCTTAGGTAGGAAGGCTGACCTGTATTAACCATCCTCTTATCTGACCTCATGGTAAGAATGTATGATAGGCAAGAAATGGTAGAAATGGGTTTTCTATATTTATGCATGATAGTGTTTTTCGTTTTTGCTAAATTTATGTCCTTTGGGAAAAAACCTGTGTCCATCCCAAATCTAGCACAGGAACAGGAGATTGGAGTGGGTTGGCTCTGGCCCAATGACAGGTAGCACCACAAAATGGACATTGTGCCCAGGGTAATAAAATTTGATCTTAATGGTTAGAAAATATAAGAAATGAACTGGGCATGGTGGCACATGCCTATAATCCCAGTACTTGAGAGGCTGAGACAGGAAGATCACAGGTTCAAGGTCAGCCTCAGCAACCTATCTAAGACCATCAGCAACTTAGCAAGACCCTGTTTAAAAATAAAAAAGGGGGCCCTGGGGATGTATCTTAGAGGTCCAATGCCCTTGAGTTCAATCCCAAGTATCAGGAAAAAAGAAAAAGAAAGAAAGGAATATAGGGAATGTCATAATCGTGATTTAATTCCTCAAAATTCCCAGGAAAAGCTGTTGTTTGGATTTCTCCACCCAGAAAAGCACATTGTTTTAAGCTATATTCTATCTCATTCAATTTCTTATCTAGGCAATTCACTCAATTCTAATGATACTTCTGGGTCTGACTACCATGGAATCCTCACAGTCAGGTAGCATTTCCTATTTGTAGAGAGCCCAGCACAATACAATCTGACAACTTCTGCTAGCATCCCTCTTAGTCTGGAATTATTCCTTGTCTATCTCAATATTAATTGGGAACTGAACAACAGTAGATCCTACAGACCTTTGGCCTCTTGAACCCAGGAACCTGATCCAGCTACATTCACTCTACACTGGAGGAAAGTTTAACAGCAAGGAGAAAGGCTGCAGGTTCCCGTAACATAGACATGACAAGTTTCACAAAATACACCCAAGTTTAAACTCATTTACATTTTCATTATGTCACACATTAGCAGAGAATTATATCACCTTTTCTGTTGATTTGCAATTTCACCAAATTGGTCATCTGTTCTTAGTAACTTTCCCGTTAATAGGAATTAGTAAGGATTTGTTAATAGTTATTTAATTGGTTTTACACTTATGTTTTCTGCTTCCATCATTAAGCTTCTGGAGTGAATTTCTGTAAGTTGATCAGGGTCAGGTATGTGGAAGGCACAGTATGGGACTTTGTGCATATTCTCTGAGCTCTCTGAGTGAGCCTTAGGCTCTCAGGTTGTAGAATACTACTAATGCTCATCTTTCAAACTACAGTGACATGAGATAGATTGGGTGGTATAGGTGAGAAATACTTTGTAAGATTTGATACACAGGAAATATAGTGTTATTGTCATTACTGTCAAGAATCTAAGGAGGAGAAATTTGTTGTTTTAAATGCCTTTACTCTTATATGTCCTTGTGATTTTAATTATAGCTAAATTCTGAATTATAGTTGTAAGTATAATGAAACTAAAAAGTAAAAATAGATACTATACTAGAGTATCTCTTTGAAATATCCTCAGGATAAAAACCAACACCTAAAATATTTAGAATGCATTGCTTTGTTAACATTAACATATTAATATGCTGATATTTTTACATTAATCTTCAGTCTTTTATTTGATATTAAAAGAATATCATCTATAAATATTTAGGAGATATTGAGCATTTATATAGTATGTGTTTTATCATATATATTTCAATTTAATGTTAAAATTTGAGGGCCAAATTTTTCATCATTCATGCACTCCACAAGCATTTACTTTCTTTTTTTTTTTCTTTCTTTTTTTTCTTTTCTGTGTGTGTGTGTGTGGAGGAGGGGTACTGTGGATTGAACTCAGGTGTTCTACCTCCAAGTTACACCCTAACCCCTATTTTACTTTTTTTTTTTTTTTGAAACACAGTTTTGCTAAGTTGCTGAGGGTCTGAGTTGCTGAGACTGGCCTCAAAGTTGCAATCCTTCTGTCTCAGCCTCCAAAGTATTGGGATTACAGGCATGTGCCACCATGTCCAGCAGCATTTACTCCTTCTAACATGAGGCACATATGGCTATAGTGAATGGGGATAAGTAGGTAAAGAGAGAGTTCTTGGATTCATATGATAGTATTAAACCCAACTCCCCCAAAAGAAAATGTTATTTGATATTTCTCAGGAAAGTTAAAAGGAATCTTTTCATCAATAACAGAGTCTGACCTGAGAAAGAAATTTTGTTAAAATGCAATATAGGAGTATCAAACTGTACTGCAATACATAGGAAACTTTTGATATATAATGCCCTGCAGGAAACAAAGAAGATTTGCTACTCAGCACTTTACATAAATAGCATTAATTGGGAATAGCTGCTTCTTAATATTAAATTTTAATGGTTGTACATATACAGGCCTTTTGATTTGTTTGCTTCACATAATCAGAATACTTAAGAGACTGCCTATGATACTGTTTTAGCTAATATAATTCTTCATAATAAAAACAGTTGATATTCTTAATCCCCTAAACTCATTTGGTAGATGTACTTTTTTTATACATTATTGGACTTTTATTCCTCTTCATTAGAAAACCTCCTTAAGTGTGTAATTATTATGTGTGTGTGAGAAGATTGGTATTATTCCCTGAGTATAGAAAATTACAGATTAACATCACCTGAGTTATAGTTTTGCTTTATGCACCCATCTTAATTGAGTTTGTTAGCACCACATGTGAAACATAAGAGCCAACAGACTTAAGTTTTTGTGTCAGTGTGTGAGTTGTGAATTCTCTCCTTATCATCAGTAACGCATTTGGGAAAAGAAAAAAAAAGTACGGCTCTCTAGCTTGTGTGTGAAGAAGTGAGTGCTGAGGTATTGCCTAAGCATTCCTCTGTGCAGGTATGAGTTCTGTGAGGGGAATATATAACTCTGTAATCTGTGGTCTAGTCCCCTAAGGACTTTATCAGGAGAGATAGGAGGAGTACATAACCAGAGTTCAAGGTATAAAGTAATGGATTTCTGCAAAGAGCCTGGTGCCTAGTGGATCTTTGAGGAATAAATAAGCCAATGAGTTAAATGAACATGTCAATTAATAAATAAAGAGAGGTACTAAGGAAAGTGGGAAGCCCAGAGAGGAAAAGACTAGTTTAGTAGCTGTTTTAGGGAAGTAAGTCAAAGTGAGGCATTTGGTAAAGTGGTAGAATTTGGACACGTGGGTATTCTAGAAATAAGGAACAATGTGAGGTACTGCCTATACGTTTTGTTTCTCCATATTTTTTTATTCCAAACTTATTTTCAGTAAACAGCTGAAAATAAGAACCAAGTGTTTGTACATGTGTAGAACACAAGGAGCAACTTTAAAACAAATATAGTACAAAGGCTGAATGACTACAATGGACCCAAATGGGAGCTGATTGCAGGTCATGAATAACATAGAAACAAAAGGCCAGCTGTAAGGCTGTGCATTCTTTGCAGCCCCACATATGGAAGCTTTGGGGAGGAGGACCTTGCCTGAACAATCTTAGGGATTTCCCACCGCCTTGAATAGTCTCATTGCATGGTGGGAAAGCATCTGCCTCTTTGAGACAACAAATAGTTCAGTGAGAAAGTTGTTCTTTGAGCTTATGGCAATGTGTATCTCTTTTTCCTTAATAATTGTTATATTCTGATGCATATAATTGTGTAATTTTTAACAATCATGTCAATTGTTAAATTGTTTCTAAAGTATAATGTCATATAATTGTATAAATTGTTATAATTTAATGCGTATTTACTATATTCCAAGTACTATCCTAATTTTAAAAAAAGCTAAACTTAAAAATTCTTGCTGGATGATAGTGGCACACACCTGTAATCTTAGTAATTGGAAGGCTGAGACAAGAGGATCTCTCATTTAAAGTCAGCCTTAGCAACTTAGCAAGTCTGTCCGCAATTTAGTGAGACTCTTTTTCAAAATAAAAAATAAAATAGGCCTGGCGTGTAGCTCAGAGGGCAGAATGCTCCTTTGTTTGATCCCTAGTAACTGACTCTCACACACACACACACACACACACACACACACACCAAAAAATTTCTCATTTATTTTTATTTGAAAAATTAGGTAAACCTCAGAGACGTTCAAAGACATTGATTGAGTTTTCTATAATTTGATACTAAATTATAATTTTAGTATCAAAATTAATCTATTTTAATCCTCAAATCTAAGATCTCTCTTCAACACTATGCTGTCTGTCATGCCTCAGTGAATAACTAGAAAGAATCGAGAGGGAGAAATTCGAATTTAAGTTCTGATTCCCCTACTACTTTATGTGGTAACCTTAAACATGTCAGCAAGAGACATAAAGTCCACTCAGGAAACTTTTATAATAGTTCTGGGAAGACAACATGTGTGTCTGAGAAGATATTACCATAGAAATGAGGTGATTCTGTTCATGACCAGTCATGGTATTCCCGTGTCTTCATCCCACTGTATGTCTCTACTTACCTCCTTATTCAGAGATGTTTGTTTCTGTTGATGTAGAGCCTCTGTTAATATCATCTAACCTAGGCTCACTGGTAACATTACTAGTGTTCTCCAAAATATGGTTTAGCACTCTCTCTCTTTAGCAAAATGAAAAGTGTATTTCCTAGCCCCTTTGAAGTTAGGCAGGATCTTATGAGTCATTTTTCACTAGTAGCAAAATGATTCTTGTTGCTCTCTAGTTATTTGTCATAACCTGGGGAACTGCCCAACTTGTAGATTTGTGTAATTAAAAAATACACATGTGTAGCATTAAAACCCTGAAATTTAGGTGTTCATTTTGTTTGAGAGATAGTATAACCTTGCTTATTATGAATAATCCAGTTGCAGTATAATCCTTTGACAAACTCTGTCTGGTAATAATATTTCACTAAGGTTTCTGGGTTATCCTTGATTAGGTAGAAGTCAAACCAAGGCACTGTGTCTGAAATAGCATGAAAGTTTTCTAATTCAGCTCATGTTGCATTGAAAGTTCAGAGTGTGATTTTGGAAAGGCAAAAATAAGCTTTGACATGTTTTGGACCTGTGTATCAACTAAAGCAAGCACATGCTTCCTTCCCCCAGCAGCATCTCTTCTGTGATTCATACACTTTCCTGTGATTTCCTTTGAAGTTGCTCTATTCTTTTGAAGTTCACCTTGAAGAACTGAGCAACTCTAAGACAGTCATTATTTCTTCACCATGACATGACTAATAGCTTCTGCCATAGGTGACAGTTCTTTGCGATCTTTAATTTCTATTTCTATTCTTCTTTAAGACTTACATTGAAACGTATCTTCTTCACGTGGATATGTTTATACCTACCCAGAATTAATCTCATTTATAATATATGATCACTCTTTCAATAGATTACTTAAGTGCCTGAAAAGACAGTCACTCTTTAGATTAAGCCAAAATGATTTTATCCTAGTTTTTATGAAAAAGTCCAGGCAGAGCCGGGTGTGGTGGCACACGAGTGTAATCCCAGCATTTGGGAGGCTGAGACCGGAGGATCCGGGTTCGCGGCCAGCCTCAGCTATCTAGTGAGGCACTCTGCAACTTAGTGAGACTCGGTTTCAAAATAAAGAATAAAAAGGGGTTAGGGGTATAGCTCGGAGGTAGAATGCCCCTGAGTTCAATCCCCGGTACCGAAAAAAAAAAAAAAAAAAAGTCCAGGCAGTTGATGAATCCACCCAACAAGGAGGTAGGGAAGAGGGCAGTAACTTGAATGTGCTAGTTATGGTTTCTCATGAAATTAGAACTGAGTTTTAATTTTCATTCTGAAACTTCACTGATGCATACTTTTTAAATAAAGCTGTATCGATAATTCAGTCTGGCTAAATTTAATTTTGTCTAATTTTTCAAGATTACTTCTCCATCTCAAGCTCCTTGGACATATAAGAATTATCCCACATAGTCTCCAGTGAACTGAACCTAAACTCTTGACCTTAGTTTTGATTCTGCATCAAGAGTTCAACTTTCATGTTACTCTGCAACATTCATCATCACCATCTTTCTACCAATTCTGAGCTTATACCTTTTGAATTAGTACTTTATTTTGTTAAGGACAAAAGCAAGTAAGTTATTTGCCCTTTGTGGGCATGATTGGCAGTCAAATACATTAAAAACAATTATTATGAAGTATAAAACTCCATGGTTCTTTGTACAATCCTCCTAGTGAATGACAACTAGTTTTTATTAACCTTTAATATAGATAGGAATCACCTATGAATTTTACATGCATTCTGATTTCATAGGACTGCAGTCATCTAGGAATTTTACATTTTGTTAGACTTTGGTTTTAGAACTAGGGATTGAACTCAGAGGCATTAGACCTCTGAGCTAAACCCCCAGGCCTACCTTATTTTTATTTTTTATTTTGAAACAGGACCTTGCTAAATTTTGGAGGGTCTTCCCAAGTTTCTGAGGCTGGCCTTGAACAGGTGATCTTCCTGTCCCAGTCTCCCATGTGCTAGGATTACAGGCATGTACTACAGTACCTCAACTTGCTTGAATGTTTACATTTTTAATATGCTCATATGCTCTCAGGTGATACCAGTGCTACTATTCCATACTTTGGACCTTACTTTTAAAGCATTTGTTCATTCTTTCATTTAGTCAATGGGCATTTATTGAACCCCCAGTGTGAGCTAGGTCTTTTATGTTTAGTGATAGAACATCTCCTTCTTTTAAGGAGCTCACATTCTAGCAAAGGCAGGCTCATACACAGATAACTAATGAACATGAGAAATGATGTAATGGATAATTACAAAGGCTGTAGAAGGTCAGATAGTGGATGATTAATTCTCCTGATGTTGCAAAGAGGTGGAAGGCAGGAATGTAAGACTTCCTCTGACCTACGTCTTACAAACCATGAATTCTTTTCATTTTGAGGATTTATGTTTGCTGGAATGAAGCCTAGAGATTTGTACACTATGTAAGTAGCTCCTCATGCAAGTGAAGAATAATGACAGTGTGGCTCATATCACGGCAGCATGGGCTTTCAGATGAGAAATATCTACCTCTTCCTTCTGAAAGCAGTGAAAGTAAAATAGTTGAATTCAGTCAAATGGGGCCAGTAAGAAAAGCATAAGTATGTGTGTGGTGATTACACCTGTAATCCCAGCACTTGGGAGTTTGAAACAGGAGGGTCACAGGTTCTAGGCCAGCCTCAGCAACTTAGTGAGGCCGTCAACAAGTTGATGAGACCATGTTGCAAAAAAAAAAAAAAAAATGGGACAGGATAGAATGTCCCTGGGTTTAACCCCCAATACCACAAAAGAGACAAAAAGATAAGAAGAGAAGAACATCAGGAACCACTTGTTTTCATGTCATTTTAAGAAAATTCAAAGGCATATTTGATAGTTTCTACATAGATTTTAGGTAGACAAATCCTTTGATATATTGCTGCATATCTTTGCACCAATGGAGCTCCCAGTCCACTCATTTGTATGACTTTTCCAAGACTCTATCAAGGATCCTAGAAGTTTCATTTGTGTCATTTTTCTTAAAAGAGAGCTCCCAAAATTATAAAAAAGATTCAATCCTCACAAATCCTGGATCCACCCCTAAAAATGTACCTTCTGTCATGAGAATTATTATGCTTTAGTGTTTGCTTAAAGGAATATGCTTGAGTGTCACTATAATTGGTAAATGATATTTAATCAATTTTCATACAGTTGAGCTCTGCAGGTAATAAACAACCCAAAGAAAGGAATTCTCTAGGGATGATGAGAATTATCTCTTAACTCATGAATATTCCATTTGCTCATTTTCTGCAGATGGATGACTTCATTTGAAAGTAATAGAGGAACACAGAACAGCCTGTGTGCTGCACACAATGTTTAGTGTCAACGTTTCATAATGAAATCTGAGTCTTGGTGCAACTGTTTATGTGCAATGCTTTGAGCCTCTCCAGTTTACACTTGAGCGAGGATTTAAACACATCTATTTATTTCATTTTATCAGAATGGAAAGATGACATATATTTTCAGTTTGCAAATGTTAGAGCAATCTACTCTATTTAATTTTGATAAATATATCTTATTTCCACAGCAAACAAATGTCTGTATATAATTAGTCTTTTCTCTTTTCTTTAACAAAGACATTTTCTACTGAGTTAAATTTGATTCTTACAGCCTTTGTTTCATGATGGTGATAAAACGAGATAAAACTTTCTTGACATTAGTCCTAATATCATCCTGAGAAAGGCCTATTTTATCTGAGTTGAAATTTTCATCTCTCTCTCCCTCTTATTCTTTTTTGCTTCAGTGCTGTTTTTAAGTGCTAAGGAAAATTTTGGGAGGTTGGTATGCTCTGATATAGATCTGTAGGCTTTTCTTTTTTATAACATGTTAAAAATTATTTGACAATTTTTAAAAACTCTTGCACAAAATAGGCACTTTTCTCAGTTTAGGGGCATGGTGGGGGCAGTGATTATGAATAGAATAATACTCAATTCCTCAGGCTGAAGTAGACTATTGTTTGCATCCTTTTCTATGCAACAATGAGAATACAATCAGAAAGGAATACACGAAGTGCTTTAGTATCACCAACAGGAGAGGATTTACTTGCAAGCAGATTCTGAGAAGGTTGTCAGATGACATACATTTTTGTTAGTTCTGTTTCTACAGAGATTTTGTTTCTTTTCATCCAGTGGTATATTTTACCAACCTGACTTAAGAATTGGGTCAAGAGCCTCTCCCTTTCCTAGACATTTAATTGAGGTACGATTATCTAAAGAAAAATGCACAGATCTTAAAGTGTATAATTTTCTGATTTTTGACAAATGAGTACACTTGCATAACAAAACACCCCCAATTAAGATGCAGGGTACTGCCGACACCCCGGATATTTTCTGGTATCTTATCAGTCTGTGCCCTCCCAGAAGCAACCAGTATGCTGACGTTTTTCTTCATTAATTTGTTTTGCCTGTCCTTAAATTCATATACATGGAATTATACAATTTTTACTTATGTCTGGTTTCTTTCACGCAACATAATGTCTTTAAGATTTATCCATATTACCATGCACATAAGAACTTGTTTTTTTTCTAAATAATGTTCTATTTTATGAATATTTCATTATTTATTTATTAATTTTTCTAGTAACAGACATTTCACTTGCTTTCAACTTTTTGCTATTGCAAATTAAGGGAAATAAAGATTCTGTACAAGTCCTTCTGTGGATGTAGGTTTTAACGCATTTGAGGTAAATACATAAGAATAGAAGCAGGGCACAGTGGCACACACCTGTAATCTCAGTACTTGAGAGACTGAAAAAGAAGAAATACAGCCGGGTGTGATGATGCACACTTGTAATCCTAGCACATGGGAGACTGAGACCAGAAGATCCAGCTACTTAGTGAGGCTCTCTGTGACTTAGTAAGACTCTGTTTCAATAAGACTGGTGGTGTAGCTCTAGGGTAGAATGCCCCTGAGTTCAATCGCTAGTACCACAAAAATAATAAATAAATAAAGTAAAATAAAAAAGAGGGATCACAGGTTCAAGACCAGCCTCAGCAACTTAGTGAGACCCTGCTTCCAAATAAAAATTAAAAAGGGCTTGGTGATGTAGCTCAGAGGTAGAATGCCCCTGGATTCAATCCCTAATACAAAAAGAAAAACAAGGAAGTAGAATTTCTGGATCTGTAGGTGGGTATACATCTTACTATTGTAAGAAAATGCCAATCCATAAATTTAATAAGAACTTGCAAATATTTGTGAATATTTGTTGTTGTATGTTATATTTTCAACATTGTTTGAGAGTGCCAGTTGCTTTACATCTTCTCTAACACTTGATCTCGTTAGTCTTCTTAATGTTAGCCATTCTACTGAGTGACATCTCACTATGGTCCTCATTAAGACTAATGAGTTTATCATCTTTTTATGAGTTGCTCATGTATCATTTCCAGAGTTATTCATATATCCTCTCTTGCTAAGTGTTGATCCATGTATTTGCCTCTTTTTTTTTTTTTGTACTGGGGATTCATCACAGGAGAATTCTACCTCTAATCTACCCCTATCCCTTTTTATTTTGAAACAGGGTCTCACTTGGTTACTGAAACTGTCTTCAAGCCTGCATTCCTACTATCTCAGCCTCCCAAGTACTAGGATTAGAGGCTTGTGCCACCACACCCTGCTCATTTTTTTAAAAACATAAGATTTTTACCTTGGAACAATTTGATTTATAGAAAAGGTTAAAAAAATAGTACAGAGAGTTTCTGTATCTCTGCATCCATTTTTCCCACTAGTAACATTTTGCATTACCACATATATTTGTCATCTTTAAAAAACCTACATTGCAGCCAGGTGTGGTGGCATATGCTTGTAATCCCAGCATTTGGGAGGCTGAGACCAGAGGATCTGGGTTCGTGGCCAGTCTCAGCTACCTAGTGAGGCACTCCGCAACTTAGAGAGACCTTGTTTCAAAGTAAAGAATAAAAAATAGGGCTGGGGATATAGCTCAGAGGTAGAATGCCCCTGAGTTCAATCCCCAGTTCCGC
>PVLC010038206.1:0-14882 GCA_004027655.1 Graphiurus murinus | reverse complement strand
CAAAAAAAAAAAAAAAAAAAAAAAAAAAAAAAAAAAAAAAAAAAAAAAAAAAAAAAAAAGCAATATTTATAAAAATCTATTAATCTTGTTTTGTTTCAAGCCAACTATGATTATAGCATTTTAAACTAATTAGATATTACATACATAATTTCGCAAACCTAGAAGATATTGTAGAATGGTTATCAGCTATTAAAATAGAAACCAGTATGTAAATGAAGATATTTTGCTTCCACACATAAAGGGACAAGCAAGAAGACTACTATCCAATGGCTAGAAGATCCTCTAGATATACTCTATATCCCACTCCCCAATTAACAGAGGGAGGAAATCACTAAAAAATCAAATATTTCCTGGAGCAGGTCAAATAATCTTTTCCTAAAATTAAAGAGTCCAAGTCATACTTGGTAGTGTACCCATAATTCCAGTACTTAGGAGGATGAGACAGGAGGATCACAGGTTTGAGCCCAGCCTCAGCAATTTAGTGAGATCCTGTTCAAAAAAAAAAAAAAAAAAAAAAAAGCCCTGGGTTCAATACCACTTTAAGAAAAAAAGAATCTCATGCTCTACTGACTGAGCTAGCCGAGGAACCCTAATACATTGTTGGTGGGATTGCAAACTTGTGCAACCACTGTGGAAAACAGTATGGAGGATCCTCAGACAAATGGGAGTGAACCTACCATATGACCCAGCAATACCACTACTGGGTATCTACCCAAAAGAATGGAAACCAAATTATCAGACCGATGCTGTGTATCTATGTTTATAGCAGCTCAATTCACAATAGCCAAACTATGGAAGCAGCCAAGATGTCCAATCACAGATGAATGGATTACAAAACTATGGGATATGTACACAATGGAATTTTACTCAGCCATAAAGAACAAAATCATGTTCTTTGCAGGGAAATGGATGCAACTGGAAAACATTATGTTAAGTGAGATTAGTCAGTCACAAAGAGTAAAGAAGCATATGTTCTCCCTAATATGTGGATGCTAGGGAGAAGATTGGGCATAGGAGGGTCTCCAGATGAAAAGGAGAGATCCTCGATAAGCAAAGAAGTTGATTTAATCGTAGTGGATGCATGGGGCAGAGGGACACCCTAAGGCACATGATGTACCTACACAATCATATCAAGGTCACTCACTGAAGTGAACCTGAGGGGGAGGGAGGGGGAGGGAATGGGGTGGGAATTGGGGAAGTGGTCAAATGAGAATTGTGTGCAAATATGTTGTTAACAACTTGTACTTAACAAAGATGTATGCTATATTGCACGAATTACTACAATAAAAAATTAAAAAAAAAAAAGAGCCCAACATCTTCTAAGAGGGGTTAATGAATGATCCATACTTGAAATAATTTATATGTAATTTCAAAAAATGATAAAGAGATGTCAACAAATCTCTTGGGGAAGGGAGAAAAGAAGAAAGAAAAAAACAAAAATGAAAAGAACAGGTCTGTAAAGTTTCCACTTACCTGAAGAAAGCAGTTTCCTGCAGCAATCTGAAAAACCACTTAAGGCTGCCAAATGGAGGGGGAACATTCCATGTATGCCACGCCTAAAGTTCAAAGGACAGTACCTTCATTACAAGATAAGAAAAAATACAATCACAGCAAGGAATGGTGGTGCTTGCCTTGTAATCCCAGTAGTTGGTACTTGGGAAGCTGAAACAGGAGGACAGAATCAGCAACATATTGAGGCCCACTGCAACTTAGTAGATAACCTGTTTCAAAATAAAAAAAATAAAGCCGGGTATGGCGGCCCAGGCTTGTAATCCCAGCATTTGGGAGGCTGAGACCGGAGGACTCGGGTTCACGGCCAACCTCAGCTACCTAGTGAGGCATTCCGCAACTTAGTGAGACCGGTTTCAAAATAAAGAATAAAAAAAAAAAAAAATAGGGCTGGGGGTATAGCTCGAAGGTAGAACGTTCCTGAGTTTAATCCCCAGTACTGCAATAAATAAATAAATAAATAAATAAATAAATAAATAAATAAATAAATAAATAAAATAGGGATGGGGGTATAGCTCAGAGGTAGAGTGCCCCTAGGTTCAATCCCCAGAAAACACACACACACACACACACACAAACACGCAGACATTAGGTAAGGTATGTAAAAAATATGCTATAGTGGCTTACCAAAAAAAACTGTGCCTAAATATTTTAATCTTCTACATTGTTAGTAAAAAAAAAAAAAAAAAAAAACAAGAAAGTTCAATTATACAATACTGAAGACAAAAATCCGTATTTCCATCTGAAATACTTAGAAGACTACAGCTCTCCTTCCTCTTCTGCTTCCCTAAGACAATAACCAAGACTTCTGTAAATACTACTTACTTTGCAGTGTCAGCACCACTTGTAATAAGAGTGTTGATTAGCAGCTCATGGCCATATCGTGCTGCTATGTGCAAAGGGGTGTTTCCATTCTTATCCTCACAGTCGATTACAGCTCCTATAATAAATGATACAGTGTCAGATACTGGACTATATAAAGATGAAGTCAAATTTATTATATGCAATGTAATGTACAACACTTTTCAAGCAAAAACTAATGTATATAGCGATTCTAACTAAATTTCATTTGTAGCATATTTATTGGGCCAGACAGTTAGGGTTGTAGATTTTTGGCTTAAAGCAATTTTGTAAATTGAGTGTAAGATTTTATTATGATTTTAAGCCAGGTGATACATGCCTGTAATTCCAGCTACTTGAGAGGCTGAGGCAGGAGGATCCCAAATTCAAGGACAGCCTGGGCAACCTAGTAAAACCCTGTCTCAAAAAATCTCAAAATAAACTAAAGGGGTAGGTTAGGCTCAGCAGTAGAGAGCTTGCCTAGCATGGACAAGGCCCTGGGTTCGATCCCAGCACTGCAAAGAAAAAAAAAAAATACATTTTAAGTTGACAAAAGAGCTCTGGGATCCAATAATTCTGGAAATTAAAAATATTTCTTTAGAGCAACAATTCTCAGAGCTTTAATTAATCTCTATAATCTGCATCAAAGAAGACTGCATACAGTGCTTCAAAAACTATTTGATTACCGGGTATAGTGGCTCACACTTGTAATCCCCATGACTTGGAAGGAAGAGGCAGGAGGACTATAAATTCAGTGCCAGCCTAGAAACCTTAAGGAGTCCTGTCTCAAAATAAAAAATAAAAAAGCTGGGGATGTAGGATAGTTGTAGAGAACCCCTGGGGTCAATCCCCGTACACAAGGAAAAAAAAAATCATGACATTTGTTTCTAGTTTGTTTTTCCTATAAAACTAGCACCAAAAAAGCTTCAACAAAATCTATAGTACCTATCTTATCTTGAAGACTACCAACAAACAGTTCTTTCAAACATGGTTTAGAAAATATTAAGGTAACATACCTAAAAAATTTTTTTATTAAAAGTTTAGCATGGTTAGTACTAATTCAAACACAAGAATTCAGAAAATAATCTAAAAATCCTTAAAATGTTTAAAAATATTCAAAGGGTAAAAATGATACAGTGTGTGTGTTGTGTGTAAGAACATATAATACATGTAGTAGAAGGGCAATTATCTTTTTTTTTTTTTTTTTTTTTTTTTGCGGTACTGGGGATTGAACTCAGGGGCATTCTACCTCCGAGCTATACCCTAGCCTTATTTTTCATTCTTTATTTTGAAACCGAGTCTCACTAAGTTGCGGAGTGCCTCACTAGGTAGCTGAGGCTGGCTGCGAACGTGGATCCTCCGGTCTCAGCCTCCCGAATGCTGGGATTACAAGTGTGTGCCACCACGCCCGGCTTGAAGGCAATTTTCTACTTTGCAATATTGAAAAAAAGCCAACACTGCTATTGAAATAAAATTTATAATTCAGGAGAAATAATAAAAAGTAAAAATTATGAGATACACATACATGCTAATATTTGATTTTCAAGAGATCTGAAACCAAATATTAAAAGTTTATATAGATTGCTATTACAATACTCAATACCATTCATTTTGTGGCTGTTTTTACTACATTTAAGAAATAAAAAACAAACAGAAATACTTTTTACCACTCTGGATAATGGTTTGTGATCTGGAGAATCTACCGTGGAGGGCAGTCATGTGCAGTGGGGTTTTCCCATCTTTACTCTGAAATAACAAAAATTTTTTCTTTAAATTATTCTGTTATATCTATAATATGTAATCTTTAGTTTTATTTTGAATAGCCTCTAGCATCTTTATTAAGTGTTAAGCCTATGGAGATAAAATAGCTGTCCAAAATTATGAACTATTTTTTAGCATGTATCTCACAAAACACAAATATACAAAAAACTCCATGCTTACAGTTTGTAAAAAAAAAAACAAAAACAAACTCTGGTATATAAGGTAATCATTCTTATTCCATGGGTAGGGAAACTGAAGCACAGGTTATTAAATGATCCAACCAAGGGCACACAATCAGGAGTGGTATGATCTAGAGGCACTAGAAGTTTAAAATTCAAAATTTCATATTGCTTTACTGCTTTCATTCTATGAAATCTTGAATCCCTCCCTGACCAAGGAAAAGTGAATATTAAAATTAACTTCAATTACTGTAAATCATTTAAAAAGCTGTATATGTTGATTTTTTATAGTTATTTGTGATTAATATTGTTAACTATTTTCTCAAGTCACTTGCAATAATAAACCAGACTCTGTGCACATGTGTATTTCATGTAGAAATTTTAAAAGGAGTTCCAAATATGAAGAAAAACAATCCCTGAGGTGGGTTGATATCTTTTCTTTGTAGTTAAGTAATTTCTTCCCTGAAACATTTTAGTTAAAAATCTACAAATGAAAGAAACTGTTTTGAAGCATTAGTCCTTTAGCAATATTCAGCATGACTTCTGTGTATTTAATGAAACTAAGATGTGACAAGTGGCCTACACCAACACTGTACAATGCACATCACCTTAAGAAATTTTCATGCCATATAGAGTATTACTGGAGCAACATCACAGATACCTCTAGCTAGGTAGTTGATTTCATAATTTCATATGAATCTTTAACACAAACATGCCATCCAAGTAATCTTAAAGAACATCCAATCTTTTAAAGGTAGTGTATAAGGAATGAGGGAAAGAAGATGCACGCATACACGGGGTCTGGAGTCAGAACAATGAGGGAACAGATCTCACTCTGCCATCTGCCACCAGATTCCGGACAAGCTGATTCTCTACTCTCAGGCTTTACTTTCTCAACTGAAAAGGAGGATAATACCATCTACACCTCATAAATCTGTTGTATAGAGTAAATACAATAATCTTTGGAAAACATCCATTTAACAACACTATTGCCTATTATGAGATAAATTATCATTTTAACTTGATGTTTTTATGGGTCAGTACCAGAGAAAAAGCACAAAATCATCTTAACACAAGAATTTTAATTTCACTTTTCCAAAATGTTCTCAATGTGACAATTTTTAATGTTAATCTTTAATCTACAGCCATTTTTAACAAAAAACAAAACAAAGACTTGTAATAAAATTAGGATTTATAAAATGATGAAATTTGTGGTGGCACACAATTGTAATCCCAGTACTTGAGAGGGTGAGACAGCAGGATCACAGGTTCACAGCCAGCCTCAGATTCTCAGTGAACCCTTCTACAACTTACTGAAACCCTGTTTCAAAATAAAGAATAGAGCCGGGCGTGGTGGCGCACGCTTGTAATCCCAGCATTCGGGAGGCTGAGACCAGAGGATCCGGGTTCGTGGCCAGCCTCAGCTACCTAGTGAGGCACTCCGGAACTTAGTGAGACTCGGTTTCAAAATAAAGAATAAAAAATAGGGCTGGGGGTGTAGCTCGGAGGTAGAATGCCCCTGAGTTCAATCCCCAGTACCGCCAAAAAAAATATAAATAAATAAATAAAATAAAATAAAATAAAATAAAGAATAGAAAATAGAACTGGGGTGTAGCTCAGAGGTAGAATGCCCCTGGATTTAATCCCCAGTAACACACACACACACATACACACATACACACACACACACACACACACACAGAGAGAGAAAATAAAAGATGAAATTTGGGACATCTAACCTTAGTTAATACTTATATATAGTAAGCACTATATTTCAGGCACAGTTTTAAACTTAAGTTTTATATTTGTCATTTAACCCTCACAACCCTATGATATATATATATATATATATATATATATATAATGTGTGTGTGTGCATGCATATTTATTATTAATCCTGTTTTATAGAAAAGGAAACAGGCCCTGAGGTTAAAGAACTCAACTAGGTCTCTTAGCTAATAAGTTGTAGAGTTCTTTATTGTAAGCAGGTAGATGGCAGTGGGATAAGATTTTTACTATCTACTGACCAAAAATAG
This sequence comes from Graphiurus murinus, assembly GCA_004027655.1. Lineage (NCBI taxonomy): Eukaryota > Metazoa > Chordata > Mammalia > Rodentia > Gliridae > Graphiurus > Graphiurus murinus. The sequence goes on along the minus strand of PVLC010038206.1, from coordinate 8,557 downwards.
TACTATAAATAGAGGAGGAAGAAGTCTGCCTTAACACATCAGGAGAGTACATCATTTATTTCTCCCCATATTGGAGAAACAGAGTTGTTTTTTTTTACTTAACTGCCTCAAATCATTTTACAATCAGACTAAGAGATTTTTGGCCAATAAACAGAAAGACCAACATTGTAAGAGCTGGTTTCACATGTGACCCACAACAGTAACAACAAAAATGACACACATTTTACAGTAGTTTTTAAAGTTTATTTATCTTTTATTTTTTATTTGAGGTACTGGGGATTGAACCCAGGGGCATTCTACCTCCAAGATATACCCCAGCCCTATTTTTATTCTTTATTTTGAAACGGTCTCACTAAATTGCAGAGGGCCTCACTAAGTAGCTGAGGCTGGCCGCGAATCCGTGATCTTTCTGTCTCAGCCTCCCAAGTACTGGGATTAAAAGCGTGCGCCACTATGTCCAGCTGAGTTTAAATTTTAAATCAAGTACTTAATGTATTTTGTTTAGCTGACCCATCTTTATTTTTTAAATATACTTTTATTGATGCATTGTAGTCTCACATTATAATGTAGTTCAGAATGATAGGAACATACATGCACGCAGCACTTGGTGAGCTCCTCCCATTTTAATTCTTAAAGAATAGAGTGGATAGGAAAAGCTATACATGTAAGTTAAGCAATCAGTGTAGTAAGGCTCATGTTAAAGTTATAAAAACCAGACCCATACTGCCTCTTAAAGCAGTTTACCTCTACCACCTCTTTAGAACAACAAACAAGCTTAGAAACTGAATTAGAAACAAGAATTATTCCAATTTCTAGTAATCTATAACTTAAGAGATCATAAGGGTTAGAATATTTAATTTTTTTTTTTTTTTTTTTGTGGTACTGGGGATTGAACTCAGGGGCATTCTACCTTCAAGCTATACCCCCAGCCCTATTTTTTATTCTTTATTTTGAAACAGGGTCTCACTAAGTTGCGGAGTGCCTCACTAGGTAGCTGAGGCTGGCCGCGAACCCGGATCCTCCGGTCTCAGCCTCCCAAATGCTGGGATTACAAGTGTGCGCCACCACGCCCGGCTTAGAATATTTAATTTTTTAACATAGGGCAAGTGTTAAGAATTTGGCCTTTAGACAATCATTACAACTTAATAAGCACTGATTTGGCAAATACAGTAAATACAAGTGTCAGGAATGAATATAATATTCTTGCTGGTTGAAAACTCACCACTATCAACACTTTTTGTATAATTTCAGAATTGGAAGGGACTTTAGAAGTCATCAAAATAGGAAATGTGTTTTGATGGAACTTGGCAATAAAATAAATGGAAAACTGCATATAAATGGGATGTCACACATTCTTAGGAGAGATTTAAGGCAACTTTTATGAAATCTGTTTCTAACTTAACATCATAGGCTACTGCCTTCATATCTACTTAAAACACTAAATCAATCTCTTTGCTAAAAAATTCCCTTGTCGTGTATGAAATCTGCTACTGAATTTTCAAAATCATTAAAGGCAAAATTTCAAAGAGGACCATTAGTCTGTACATTTTATAACTGAACCTGTTATAGCACTGGTTCTCAATTCTAAATTCAAAAGAACATAGACTTAAAAATTTTGTATGTGACCTTTACTTTTGAGGAATGTTAAGATAATTCAAAATTTTGGAATAGACTAATTTTTATTAATAAAAATTAAGTGCTTTTAAGGAAAAAAGTAATTTTGCTTCCCAAAAAGTTTTGATACTTTTCTGGGCCCTGATTATCCAAAAAAGCAAGAATTCTTAAATTACAGTAATCTGTTCAAACTTACCAAATTACATAAATACATTTTAAGTAACTACTTAAACTATTTTTAAAAAGTCCCTAAGTGAGCCTGGAGTGGTGGCAAATGCCTGTAATCCCAGTACTCAGGAGGCTAAGACAGGACGATGATCAGAGGTTCACAGCCAGCCTCAGCAACTTATCGAGGCTCTCCACAACTTAGTGAGACCCTGTTTCAAAATAAAAATAAAACGGGTCTGGTGGTGCAACGCGCACACGCACACACACACTTTGCTTTGGGTATGACATGAAAAAATGTTGTCTCTTGATTGGGAGAGGGCAATGAAAAAAAATGACATAATTACAGATGGGCTTGATAATGGTACAGCTGTCTCAGTGGGCCAGTGGCATCATTAAAGGTTTCACTTAAGTTAAGAAAAGGGACTCTTCTCAACCAGTCTGAAAATGCTGTTCATTATTCCTTCAAAAGGAAATGAAATTTATGTAATTAAAACTCTCTGGGAGCCATATTTTTAGCTTAAATATTATTTTATCTGTGGTTTTCTTCATAGCCAAAAATACAGTTTACCAAGTAACTGATGAATAGAGGAGCAACCAGTGAAAGCATCTTGAGAAATCTAAAATGATTATGTACCATAAAATAAATAGTGATGCTCAAAATCTTGGCTGCATATGCTTTCTCACAGAATTATACATTAAGAGTAAATCTATTCTGGCTTCAGAAGTTTCACCTATTTCTAAAATCCAAATGCCTGTTTTGGAAAGTGATCATGATCAAAAAGCAAACATTCCCATATGTAACACACTGATACTATTTTCCCCCATAAAATTTTACCACTAACATTTTTTCCCCCCAGTACTGGGGATTGAACCCAGCGTCACTCTACATTGGAGGTATATCCTCAGCCCTTAAAAAACATTTTTTTTTTAATTTTAAATTTTGAAACAGGGTCTCGCTAAGTTGCTGAGGCTGGCCTTAAACTTGTCATCCTCTTGTTTCAGCCTCCCAAGTACTGGGATTACAGGCATGTGCCATCACGCTCAGCTACCACTAACATTTTATTGTATGTCTTTTATTACATTATCAATCCATCTAATCATTTGATGCTTTTTAAAGTTAGTCACAGACATCACTACATGTCACACCTACACATTTAGTGTACATACCATTATTCATTTAGTTTTTTCCTTCTGAGAAAAATAAAGTGTACACATCTTAAGTATACCCCCTTATAACAAATGGTTATCTATATGATTGATACAAAGCCCTGCCAAACACAGTACATTACCATCACCCCACAGAATTTCCTCATGCTTTTTTCTTATTCTCCTCCTGGAGGCAACAATTGTTCTGATTTTTTTTTTCAACTATAGATTCTGGAACCATATGAGTTTGTTCTAGAACCTTACATAGGTAGAAATAGCATATATACTCTTGTTCTCACTCAGCATAGTATTTTAAAGATATATTCATGTTCTTGAGTTTATCAGTTGGTCTTTTTTATTTCTGAGTGGTATTTGTTATAGTTTTGTTTATTTATTTTTTGGTGTGTAGTACTGGGGATGAAACCCAGGGGCCTTCTAATTCCAGGCTACACTCCCAGACCTATTTTATTTTTTATTTGGAAACAGGGTCTCACTAAGTTGCTGAGAGCCTCACTAAGTTGCTTCAAATTTGTGATCCTCCTGTCTCAGCCTCCCAAGTACTGGGATTACAAGCATGTGCCACCATGCCCGGCTCAATAGTTTTAAAAAGTGAACTAAATACTTAACTATGAATTCTGAGTTTGTTTCATACCTTCATATTGACATCAGCCCCATTGCCCACTAGAAGTTCTAAACATAATGCTCCATGTGTTGATGCAGCAGCAAAGTGTAAAGGAGTAAATCCTTTTTCATTCTTTTGATTTACATTAGCACCACAGTCTATAAGTTCATTCACTACAACATCCTGTCCATTATAGCAGGCCACGTGAAGAGGTGTATTTCCATAGGCATTTGGTTCATTCATCTATTGGAAGGGGGAAAAAAAGGGTGAATGTTAAAGTAGTCTTACTATTTATCATCATAGCATACTATTTTTGGAATCTTGTGGTTGCAAGCATATTATTAAAGTAAAAATAGAAAAAGGGAAAAATACACAGATGAAGTTTTTTAAAGTTCTTAAAAAATAAGCGTTTGCAATTAAATGAACTATGTACAATTAGAGAATACAACTCACATATACAATGTCTACATCATGACCAATCTAAATTAATTCCAAAAGACGTATTTTAGGAAAATGAAAACAATGTATTTTTTAAAGCCTTCTAGTAAGAGACTTTAGAATTAACTCTAGAAATCAAGAAAACTGAATAAACACTGAAGATTTTTAGGTACATTCAATAATATATATTTTTAGCCTTTTCATTGTGCAGTGACAAGATTAAAGTTACTAGTAAACTAGAGATCATATTTTAAAAAAAACAATGGGTACTCCTGGGCTCTCACCTGTGTGTCTCCCTTCCTTTGGCTGATTTTCATTTATTCTTTCCCCCAGTAATAAATTATAACTTGAGTTTAACAGCTTTCAGTGAGTTCTGAGCCTTTCTAGTGAATTACTAAACCTGAAGGTGGGTTTTTGGTTTTGCACTTGGTCAAAAGTGAGGGCGGAGCCCAGCGTGGTGGCCTACATTTGTAATCCCAGTACTTGGGAGGCTGAGACAGGAGGATCACAGGTTGGAGGCCAGCCTCAGCAATTTAGTGAGGCCCTCCATAACTTAGTCTCTGTTTCAAAATAAAGAATAAAATAGGGCTAAGGGTGCAATTTGGAGGTAGAATGCCCCTGGGTTCAACCCCTAGTCCCTAGTAACACACACACACACACACACACACACACACACACGAGGGTGGGTTTGTGTGGAGACTCCCTCTAACCTTGTATTTGGCCCCAGTTTGTCACAACTTTAGTATTTTTTTTTCTGAGATCACTGGTCCCAGAAACTGGAAGAAGAAAAAAGGAATATGTAGCTTTAATCAAAGTAGATTTTGTCACTAGAAGAGCTTCCAGATGAACCCAAACTACTGACACCTAATATTAGGATTTCTATACTACAGGGCTCTGTGAGATTAAATGTCTATTATTTTAAACCCCTAGCTTTATGGTAACTTGTTATGGTACCCAGCTATCACCCACTTTTTGTTAGTTTTTTGCAGCTGATCTAAACTGTCTCCCTCTAAATAGTTTGCCCTCTTTCCTCCTAACTTGCTGCTTTGAAGAATCAGTAACTTTGTCTAAATTGTACCAAAAATAAGAGTAAATTTACTAAGAATGGGACAAAAGTACATATGTTTTAAGGATGGTTTTGTGAAAGCTATAGGTATTCTAAGCTGTATCAATTCAGGAATCAAATATATCCAGATAGAACAGCATCCCTTTCTAAGCAAAGAAAACTATATAGAAAAGAACACTTAAACTTGGTGAGCAAGAAGACTCTTGTCTTCCAGCCTAGCCCTTGACAATTTCCTATAATGTGATCTGCTACAGCATGTATGTATGTATGTATGTATGAATGTATGCATGGTGCTGGGGATTGAACCCAGTGGTGTTCGACTTCTGAGCTATAACCCAGCCCTATTTTATTTTTTGTTTGGAAACAGGGTCTCACTAAGTTGCTGGGAGCCTTGCTAAATTGTTGAGGCTGGCTTTGAGTCTGTGATCTTCCTGTCTCAGCCTTCCAAGTACTGGGATTATAGGCAAGCTGCTACAGTCATTTAAAGAGACTAATTAGGCAAATAAGATGAACAATCCAAGTGTCTACTCTGTGGAGTTCCACAGAACTGGAGGCAATGGAGCTACAGGGTCTGGGATGTGATGGAAAAGAAGTACTCCTGGCTAATCACTCATATTTGGAATTTATTTCACCTCACAACATACTATGACTACTTACCTGGATCAAAAATTAGTCCTGATAAAGTATTTAAAGGACTATAAATAGCTGGTTAAAAGACAAATATTAGAGCCGGGCGTGGTGGCGCACGCTTGTAATCCTAGCATTCGGGAGGCTGAGACCGGAGGATCCGGGTTTGTGGCCAGCCTCAGCTACCTAGTGAGGAACTCCGCAACTTAGTGAGACTCAGTTTCAAAATAAAGAATAAAAAATAGGGCTGGGGGTATAGCTCGGAGGTAGAATGCCTCTGAGTTCAATCCCCAGTACCAAAAAAAAAAAAAAAAAAGACAAATATTATTGTAGAAAATCTTCTTTTAAATCTGAAGTAATTTCTGCCAACAGTGTGATAGCAAAAACAGAAAATGTTTCATTATTTTATACTGCTCAATCTATGTACCTACATCAACTCCAAGATCTAGAAGATACTTGACTACGCCAATCATTCCACTAGAAGCTGCTGCATGAAGAGGTGTGTAAGACTTCTTATCTTTGCATGTCACTTCAGCTCCATGTGCCACAAGTAATTTCACTACTTCAATGTGACCTGAAAATGTTTATGAAAAAAACAGAGATAAGCAAAGATGAGAAAATACCAAGTTTAATCCCAAGTATCTTCAAAGAAAAGCCAAAATGCATGATAATCATCAATTAAATGTTACAATTTGAGAAAGGATAGAAGACAAACACAAGATTCCATAGTAATTTTGATGAATATTGGTAGAAATGACTAATAATTAAAAACAATATACTTACCTAATTTGTTCACTGATAGCCTTGCAATCTATAAATTTTCCTTTTGCCTGGAACTTCTGTCCCCTCCATGTCCCGCCTGCAGCCCCCCCTTCAGGTTGTTACTTAAGTTCTGAAAGTGAGCTATAATGTTCATCATTTAGTTTATATTTCTCTGCTTTACTGGAAGCTTCTTCTACTTATAAATCTGGGAATAACTAGGACTGGCTTTTCTCTTTTTTTTCCATGTTTAAGATGGGGAATTTCAATATTACCCAGGCTGGTCTCAAACTCATATCCTCAAAAGTGATCCTCCTGTTTCCAACTCTGTAGTGGTGGGACTATGGGTGCATGTCACCATGCTGGGACATGTTTAAGAATATTAGGTTCACCAAGAGCAGTGGGGCACATCTTAATAATAATATTAAGTGTTGCTTATTTCTAAGCAGCACTTGAAAACCTCTTTCTCTTATTATTTTCACCAGACCACCTTAACTATTTATTTTGCAACTCATCCTTTTAATAGTCAGGATAGGCTAGGTTATACTGTGGTGTGGTTAACAACTCACAAATCTTAGCGACCACCTTAACTATTTATTTTGCAACTCATCTTTTATTAGTCAGGACAGGCTAGGTTATACTGTGGTGTGGTTAACAACTCACAAATCTCAGTGGCTTAAACAGTTAACAGTGTATTTCTCATTTATACTGTAACAGATTGGCAAGAGAGCTCTCCTCAGCCAGTCAAGGACCAAGTTAACATAATAACAATATCCTGTTAATATAATAACAGGATAAAATATAAATGGATCACTGTGGGTATTAAAATAAGAAGAAAGGATTTGTTGTGAGTGCTATTAAGTCAAGCACCAGTATCTTTTGAAGATGCCACTTTATGTCCTGGTATTTTATGATGTACTTGGTATCACCTTGAACATCTGGCCACTGTGCCAGGAACAGGAAAGACTGCTGCTTCATATCAGTAATTATATGCACTATCCTAGAAAAGTTGTCATTTTCAATTCATTAACCATAATTACTACACAAAGGCCACGTATTTGGAAGGTGAGAGTACCACTGTTCTTCCTTTTATAATTTCTTGTTTTTCTGGTGTGTGTGTGTGTGTGTGTGTGTGTGTGCGCGCGCAATAATGGAATTGAACCCAGGGACATTCTACCACTGAACTATATCTCCAGAACTTTTTACTTTTCACTGTGAAACAGGGTCTTGATAAGTTGCCCAGGCTGGCCTCACACTTTTTTTGTTGTTGTTGCTGCTTGTTTTTGTCGTACTGGGGATGGAACCTAAGGGCATTCTACCTCTGGGCTACACCCCCAGACCTATTTTATTCTTTATTTTGAAACAGGCTCTCACTAAGTTGCAGAGGGCCTCACTAAGTAGCCGAGGCTGTCCTTGAACCTGTGATCCTTCTGTCTCATCCTTCCTAGTACTGGGATTACAAGCATGCGCCACCACGCCTGGCTGGCCTCACACTTTTTTTTTTTTGCGGTACTGGGGATTGAACTCAGGGGCATTCTACCTCCGAGCTACACCCTCAGTCCTATTTTTTATTCTTTATTTTGAAACCGAGTCTCACTAAGTTGCGGAGTGTCTCACTAGGTAGCTGAGGCTGGCTGCAAACCCGGATTCTCCGGTCTCAGCCTCCTGAATGCTGGGATTACAAGCGTGTGCCACCACGCCCGGCTGGCCTCACACTTTTAATCCTCCTGCTTTAGCCTCTACAGGTGTGTACCACTATGCCTACTTATTTCTCATTTTTTTTTCAGAACAGACTACATTGTGCTTTCCTCCTTTCCCTCCTGTGTCTTTGTTCATAAGATTCCTTCCTCATATGGAATGTTCTGCTTGGAACATTTTTCCAGTTATTGCTAATCCTTGAAAGCCCTTGTCAGTTTTTTTTTTTTTTTTTTTTTTTTTTGCGGTACCGGGGATTGAACTCAGGGGCATTCTACCTCCGAGCTATACCCCCAGCCCTATTTTTTATTCTTTATTTTTGAAACCGAGTCTCACTAAGTTGCGAAGTGCCTCACTAGGTAGCTGAGGCTGGCCGCGAACCCGGATCCTCCGGTCTCAGCCTCCCGAATGCTGGGATTACA
>PVLC010038205.1:0-14891 GCA_004027655.1 Graphiurus murinus | reverse complement strand
CCCGGACAAGGTCATTGGTAGGCCCCCTAACTGTGTTGTTTTAGCTCCCAGGAAGGTCAGCCACAGTTTAAATATGAGGCTGACTGATATTGCTGTTGAAATGTCACAGGGAAGGCACCACATGACCTTCTGATTTGTTTGTCAGACTTGTCTGAGATGACGTGCAACTCTGTTTGCTTTTATGTGAGAGAACACACACACAGCTGGAATTCAGAAGAACTCAAGTGAAATCTTTGTTGATAGATTTTTTTTTCTCCTTGTACTTTGAAATGAACAAAGCCATCACTTTGCAGTAGTGTCAGGATTTGAAAGTCTACAAAATGTAAGATAGAGATGGTAGTGAAGAATGCCTATGTATTAAATGATGATTCATCTATTTACAACATCTAAGTTGTCTGCACAGTGCTTTTTAGGAAATACAATAGACCTGAATCTCTCTTGCTGTCTCTTTCTCTGTCAGAATAGGGGCTCACATTTAAAGAAAAAAAAAAAAAAAGAAAAGAAAAGAAAGAGAAAAATAAAAACCTTTAATTCCAAATCCATGGCAAGATTTGGGATTATACAAATCTAGGTTTCATGAAGATAAGACAAGAGCTGTGGAAAAATAAAACACATCAATCTTATTTAAACAGTACACAAGAGTTTTGCAGTCTATCTGTGACAACTGATTAAATTTACATCAGTGCTAACCTCAGGAGGTTAGAGCATCGACAATCTATAGTGTACGCAATGAAACTTGGTAAGCGTACTGAAAAACTACCTCCTCACCATTTCCCAATGATCTGTACAATTAAGCAAATGACATATTCTTTGATTGCTCGTGTGCTAGCCTGGAACACTGAATCTCATAGTTCATTAGCATGCATTATTAGATTTTCCAATTCCCAAGCATGGTGCTGTCTGGAACAAATAGCCTCATGAGGGCACTAGATTATGCAAACTATGGATTTTGGAATGTTTTCTAATTAAAAGTAGCAAGGAATCTATAATACACCTTGATTTGCTTAAATCCTTGTTAATAAAATTTCTAGAGTACCAGGAAGATGCTTCAGTATACTGTATGGCCAAGAATCTTTAGCACTAATTCCGACCATATTGTTGCCTAGCAATCAGGAACCACCCTGTTAAGGTCTGCTATATGAAGGAAAGAAACATAAGCCTTATTCTAAAGCAGTGACTCAGTAGCTAGCTGTCAATTCCTATTTTATAGGAAGATGGAGTATACTGATTGTAGGTAGGTTGTTTGTCTTAATACTTTCTCTTGACTAATTCAGGATCCCGTGGATAAAGGAAGACAAAAATTCAGGAGTCACCAAAAAGGGAACGAGAAGTGAATGGAAATGAAAGTATCTGTGAAAAGAAAGGACATAAAGCTATATTTTATACTCACTTTTCACTGAAACCATTTTTTAATTATGGTAAAGGCTAATAGTATCTATCCTTAATTTCTGAGAGTCACAGCAGAAATCCTTATTTCTTTTAATTCTATTTCAGTATCAATAGTAAATATGATTTCTATGGCTTCTGTTCTATGTCAGACATTATGCTAAATGCTTCATAAAAATATTCTTTTAGGTGAAAAGCCAAACTTTGAAGTACATATTGTAATTCTCACTTTACTAAGGAGAAAAATGCATAGTTGAATGAATAGTTTGTACAAGGCCATTGCTAATAAGTGATAAAACATTCTTAAGCCAATGTTGTCCTGGTTCTATAACCCTTACCATTCCAACTGTCATCCTATTTCTCCCCACCAACCATTCTGCCCAAGTTTAAGAACCAAGAAAATGAGCCGGCGTGCCCTATCTGAGCCCATCTTAGTGGATGTAAGTTTGATATTTTTACATGTAGAATAAAAAATAAATCCACCTATTTAAAATTCACTGTCATATATTATTAATTTTAAGAAAGATGAGATAAATCACTTATTTTACTACTTTAAAATAGCCATGGACACAAATGTGAGGACAAATGATTTTTGCTTGTGTAACAGTTATTCTTAATTTGTGGAGGAATTTTTTTTTTTTTTTTTACTACACCGGTTGTATTTATAGATACAGGAAAAATATATAAGCCTAGATGTGCTCAGTCTGAAATATGCTAATTATTAATTCTGTGAATATGCATCCACAGTATTCATAGGAACATTAAAGGAGCCTTCGCTGCGCAATCCATCAATATGCAGCTGTCAATCTGTCACTTAATTACAATTAATGCAGGTGGCAAGGTGCAGCTCCAACACTTATTAACAATGGTTTGCATTCTCTAGCCATGGCATTTGAACCACCATAGAGTGTATTGTAATGAATACACACTAAAAATAATGAATCCTTTTTAGCTAAATAATTTTGGCAGAATGATGTCATGCTTCTCCTTCCTTTTTTTCTTTTAAAGTTCTTATGTCACTTCAAAACTAAGTAAAGAAAAACAACTCTCAAAGAAACTACTGGCTCAATTTCCAAAGTGCTGCAAACGAATAAGTTTCTTGCTGTCTTTGCCCTGATTTCAGAAGGGCAATGATTTTACTTTTGCTTCTAATAGGCAGAAGTTCTTAAAAAGAAGGGAATTTTGGTAGGATTTTAAGAGAGAAATGATTATGAATAAATGGTGCTTACTCACAAATATTTACCTCCATCGGGTTTTTTTCCTTTTAGTAATTGTATTCACCTTAACATGTGACAATTTACTGCTTAATTATGTGCCATTGTGTATATATGGCATTTCTGCAAATTGGTACAGACTGAGATTATAAGGACACATATGTGAAAAATATGTGAGAAGTTCCAGGAACTCTCACAATTGAACTCAGAATCCTCTGTTACTTCAGTGATGCAAAAGCCCTCATTGAGTTTTTGTTTTTGTTTTTGTTTTGGTGTGGTACTGGGGATTGAACCCAGGGGCATTCTACCTTCAAGCTACATTCCCCAGCCCTATTTTATTTTTATTTTGAAACAAGGTTTCCCTAAGTTGGTCTCACTACTTGCTGAGGCTGGCCTCAAACCTGTTCATCCTGTCTCAGCCTCCTGAGTACTGGGATTACAGGTGTGCACCACCATGCCCAGCTTCATCGAGATTCTTTCTATCCGTTGTAAAATGGACAAGCCAAGTTCTGCAGGATGTCAGGGTCCTCAATGCCCCACAACTGGGCAGTTGCTCCCTTTTAAAGAGGTTTATGCTTGTGACTTCCCAATGTCTGAGCTGCTCCAGTGGCTCCAGAGAACACAGGCAGGTGTTCAAACCATTCAGTCCTTTCTACCTTGTCCTAATTTTGTTTTGTCTATGGTTTGCACTTCCAACTGACTGTTTTTCTGAAGAAAGTTAAAAGAGGATGATTCATTCTAATCCATTTCCACTATAAGAACTATTCTGTGACTGCCTGGCATCTTTGTCCGGGTTTGCATGCTTTCCTGCTCATACTTATGGGCAATCAGCAGCTGGTCATCATCAAGTTGAAGGCCATTGCAGCGGTGCTGTAATAGTGGTTAGCCCATGGTCCCTGCAACTTACAGCTGTCAGATTGTGTGCAAATAGAAACCTTTGTTGGGAGGTGTCTCCCATATTACTGAGCTATTACTTCCTTCTTATGTTGGTTACCTCCTAAAAGCATGGCAGGCCTAGTCTAAGTATCTTTCAACTCTTCTCCTGCATACAGGACAGGACATATCCTGATAATATTTTCTCTGGAAGAACCAGAGTACTTAATTTATATTGCCATTTTCTATCTATCTATCTATCTATCTATCTATCTATCTATCTATCTATATATATATTTTTTTTGTGGTACTTGGGATTGAACTCAGGGGGATTCTACCTCTGAGCTACACCCCTAGCCCTATTTTTTTATTCTTTATTTTGAAACAGGGTCTCACTAAGTTGCAGAGGGCCTCACTAAGTAGCTGAGGCTGGCCATAAACTTGGTTTCTCCAGTCTCAGCCTCCCAAGTACTGGGATTATAAGTATGTACCACCACATCCAGCTCCTCATTATTATATTTTGGTAAGAGGTTGAGCATGAAAAAAATAGTAGAAACATAGGGCTAATGATTAAAGTACTTTAAAACCTCCACTCATGGAAAGAAGGAAATTGCATGTTTGATCCATCTCTTAGTCCAATGATTAAATCTTTATTTTAAATTATTATAATAAAGTACTCATAAGAATTATTCTTTCTTTTCACTCATAAGAATACAATTAAACCTACTGCATTCCATCAAGATTTCCTGTTAAAGGATGCAATTTATTATTCTGTCTTAGTCATTGTATATTTCAATATTCTTCTTGACACTAAATTAATTTTGTTTTTATATACTCAAATGTTTTTGGAACTATCTATATATGACAAACTAGATCATTGTGATTCCTAACTATAAAGTGTGAAAGTATAATGGAAGAAATATCTTTTGTATAGTGACTAAATTTATAGGGAGAAATTTGAATTATTTAGGCATGGAAAAATACCATTAGACATAATTTATCTTCCTAAAGGTGATATTGAGACTGAGCTAAAACAACTTCCTTTTTGGAAATTTCCATTTATCATCTTTTAATCATGATCAGTGGAAATTGCTCCTTTTGTGAATGATATTTCTTTTTAATTTGAATGGAAAGCATAGTATCATGTGACATAGATCTTGGGAAGTGACAACTGTATACAATTCAAAGCCTGCCAGATTTTCATTCTGTTGTGATTTGCTTATCTCAGTAGAAGGATATATGTTGCAATGTATAGAATGAGTCATGGTGATCCTCTCTGTCAGGTTATTAACCACGCAAAGACACCCATTTCCTGTAATTTCTGTCATAATAATCATTTTACCTTTGGTCTCATTAAAATTGAGAATAAAATAAAAACTTGTAGCTGCAGGACTTAACATTTTAATCTAGCACTAAGAATATTTCAAATTGTTAGATCACTAGCCTCAGAGACCTCGCCAATTTTCTGCTTTTCAAGTAGGAATGAGAGTGAGAAAAACCAGTTGAGTTACCACCAATTAGTCATTGTTGTTGTTGTTGTTGTTATTATTTGGTACTGGGGATTGAACCCAGGGACATTCTACCTCTGAGCCACACCCCCAGCCTTTTAATTTCATATTTTGAAACCGTGTCTTGCTAACCTTCTAAGCTTTTGAGAATCTCATTAAGTTACTGAGGCTGTCCCCAAACCTGCAACTCTCCTGTCTCAGCTTCCCAAATACTGGGATTACAGGCATTTTAAAATCAAATTAAAAAAAGGAAAACTAGCTGTTTCTGGGCTGATGGTCTGTGTCAAGTCTATATATTTTTCTCCCTTCCTTTTTTATAATGATAATTAGAAACAAAAACTATCTTTTAGTTTGGAGGATGCTGTTTTTCAATTTAATGTATACTTATTTGCACAAGTATAGGCATTGCTATAGAAATCTAGGGGAATCCCAATGTCATCATGCCCTGGTGCCTTTCAGAGTTTGGAGCAGCTTAGATCCACTGTTCCTTGACTTTCCTTTAAGATATTTGGAAGAAATGGATGGGTCTTTGTTTATTTCAACAGAGCATTTTGCAAGCACTAAAACCTAACTGAGAGGTGAAGGTAGGCTGGTTGGGTCCACAGTCACCACTTTAAAAAATTCTTTAAAGACAGTTTATCAGTTTGGGGTCTTTTGTTGTATTCACTTTCCTTTTTGTTTGAGTGAAATGCTTCTGCAAAGACAGACTGGAAGAAAAGAAGAAAAAAGAAAGGAAGGAAGTAAAGAAGAAAATCTAGTAAGTGTTTGGTTAGAGGTTGTTTCTATATAAATTATGAAGACAGAATAAAAGTCTGGGTAATTGATTAACTTTGGGCATTTTATGGTTGCTAGTGATGATTAGTTGGTGAATCTGTTACATAGCTCAGGCTAATTGACTATTAACTCAACTGAAGTGGGAAGATGAATGGTACCATGCCTTATCTTGCATACGTAGATATAGCCAGAGTCCACTGCTATATTAGAACAATGTAAATGAAAATTAAGGCTGGCATGAATATTTACTTATATGAAGAATAATTTGATTTTAGAGCTTTAATAAACACTGATTTGTAGTGTGTTACTTATTTTCATTATTAATTTTATTATTATTATTAATTGTATTATTATCACGTGTGTGTGTATTGCGAGCGTGCGCGTGTGTGTATGGGTTGCTTTCAGCTGTGCTTGGGAATTTTGGTAAAATGCAACATTAACTTTCAAACCACTAGCTGAGAATGCTTTTCTCCCCCAGTCTCCTGTAGGTTAGCCCTCAGAAGTTCACCATCATCAGCATTAGCTTTGTTCACCAGAGAAGACTTAGACATGGCTTTGGCCCTTGGAAAAGTGATTTTAACTAAAACTTTGTGCTATGACATTAAAAAAAATAAGAGGAAAGTATAATTATCTTGTAGGCATATACAAGAAGAGGAAGCCACCAAGTGTGTGTAAAATCTGACTGAGCTATGAATCAGCAGAGCATGACAGTCCAATTCTCATTATCAAGACCCTCATGGGGTATCACAGTTTCATTGTAGTGGAATTTTGTTATTTTCAGAACCTTACTAAAATTATCTAGTTTTCAGGAATACAGATGACATGTGCCACCCAGTTCTGAAGGTCATAAGAAAGTAGAAAAAAAGCTTCCTTCTTAGAAGTAATAAAAGAATATAGCAAGGTTGTTAGATATCAGATCAGCATATCAAAATCAATTGCTTTACCATATCCTGGCAATAACCCATTAGAAAATGGAATAGAAAAAGGATTCCACTTAAAGTTGCAACAAGATCTATATATCTAGAAATAAATGTAAAAAAGAGTGCAAGTGCTTGAAGGAGAATTGTCCAATGGAAAAGAAAAGTGTAAATTAATGCATTCAGCAGGATACATTTATATTCAGAATCACCCACAAAATATACTATTAGATTTCGACATATTTATGTAAAAGCATAAAAATGGAAGAGAAATATATACATCAAACAAATAATGCCCTCAAAACGGAGGATGGGATTTGTATTGGAGTGATGGTCAAAGGAGACTTTGGTTTTCTTTTTGTACTGAAATAAGACTTCAGTTTTATTTTCTATCTTCATTTTTTAAAAAAGAATTTATTCATATAATACTTATGTACCAAAAAGGCTTAAAGGCACAGAAAATATTAGTACATGAAAGTAAAAACAGAATACCAATTCTGTATGCTGAGAATATGGGTGACTCTTAGTTTTCTTTTTCAGTTTGTACTTTCCAAATAATATCTTCCATTGTTTCAGAAAGGAAAAAATAATATCAGAAAAACTTAATTAGAGAATATTGGGGGCTAAAGCCAGAGTGCTAGGCAAAAGATAAAAGAGTTAGGTGCAGCATAACATGGTAGCAAACAAAACAAAACAGAATCTAGACATATCAAGGCAGGGTTCAAATAGTAACACTCTGGAAAATTCAGGCAAAAAATTTTTTTTTTCCAGTACTGGGGATTGAACTCAGGGGCATTCTTTATTTTGAAACAGGGTTTCACTAAGTTGCAGAGTGCCTCACTAGGTAGCTGAGGCTGGCTGCGAACCCAGATCCTCCGGTCTCAGCGTCCCAAATGCTGGGATTACAAGCGTGTGCCACCACGCCCGGTTCAAATTGTTTGGTTTTAATGTGTTTAATTGTGAGTAGGATCTCTCCCCTCTCTACTTTCCTACTTTTTCTGGCAACTGCCAGATGGAAAACGGTATATTTTCTGAAGGATTTCTTTCTATTCACCTGATACTTTACCTAACATTAAGTTGGCATGCTTACAGTTACTTTTTCAGGTTAAATAATTATAGATAAAGAACTTTAGTCCCATTGATTCACTAGTACCTAATGCCTGTCTGGGCTGCTTATTCAAGTAGAATTCTATTTCTTTGTGTTTGATGGAAAGCAGCATTTTTATAGAGAGAATATTGAGACCATGAACACCCCTGCCTGAGAGAGGCAAAAACAGAGGGAGGGAGAGGGGGAATAGGAACACTGTAATTCACTTGAAAAATGGCAACAGGAGAACATAACTGTGGTTGGGCAACCTTGAAAAGTACAATATGTTAAAAGGAGTTAGCAGTAATACTTTTTTTATTGGACAGCTTTATGTAGGCACCAAAGTGATTGGAATCAGGGGAAGGCAGAGATGAAGCCGACTTGCCTAGGGTTGCAAGGCCTTTTATCTGGTTAGTCAAAATATTAATGGGACTGTTTATGACTCTGCAGTGAAAGTGGGCTTCATTTCCCTGGTGCAGTGCCTCTCCTGCGTTTGTCCCATCACTGTCTCTTAGCGTCCCTCTCTCTGGTGCTCACCGTGGGTAACTTGTTAGCTGCACTCAGAACCTTGGGGACTCATTTAGAATGTTCTACAAAGCGCAATACCCAGCTAGTTCCAACTGTTCAACCTGGAGTGGAGACTGCATGTATTTAAAGAAAGATATGAGTGGTCAGCCATTTCCTAATTAACAAAGACCCAAGATACAACATTTTAGATTAGTCATGAAGAAACTATGGGTATGGAAATAAGTGTTAAAGTGATTCTTACATGCCCTTTCTCTTCCCCTCTGGCTACATTTTAAATATGAGATAGATAAATCTTTTCTATAAAGTATAGACATTAAAAAATCAATTTACTTTTTACCTATGCTGCACAAATAAAGCAGAACAATTTCACTTTTTCTTGCAAGACTTCTTTTCCTCAAATAGAAAATTTATTCAGAGCTTTTCTTTTAGGGCTATAGTAAGAAGTAAGCTTCTAATAGATTATCATATGCTGTTAATTCCCATTTCCTTCATTTTCATGACTGGGTTGACTTGAAATAGAAGCATTATAGTCACTAGCTAAAGTCAGGGGCTGGGGCCTAGGCAGCCCCAGAAGGTGGGAGTAGGTTGTTAGTACAGAGGGTGAACATTCAGAATGGTGATTCAGGAATCTGCAAATCCAGAGGGCATCCTATATATCAGTATTTACAAGCCTCACATTTATGGAATTGGTGCTTGTGCATCAGAGAAAATAAAGGCTGTTTCCTAGAAGAACATTGCTTTAAAAATTCCATATAAGACATATTCTTCATAACAGCAATGAAAAGTAGAAAATAAAATCACCATATGTAGAAATAAAAAGTTTCACTGAAAATTTAGCGATGAAGAAAATAATAAGCAGAAGGTATTTTATAGACTGTCCCCAAATTATCCAATGCTGATTTGGTTTTAGTCTCTCTGACTAAGACCTATTTGACCATTGGTTACCATCCTTGTGCTGTGTCAATAGAACCTCATTTGCTTAGCATCCCTGGGTAATAAACCTGTTTTGTATGCATGCATTTCCTAGGTAATTGAAGGCTAACATTTTAAGCAGTAAAACTTCTAAGAAAAGTTTAGGAAAAATCTTTTCACTTTGTAATCCTTTAAAATTGGGTCCATTGAATACTGTTTAGCATTTTCCTGATAACCAAAAATCATCTTGAGAATTTCATTTACTGAATTATGCTGAAATGCAATGAGTTTTGTGCCAGCATATTGTTTAGAGTAGTTCATGTCTGCACTAAGTGAGTCTGGATTGTTCTGTTTGAGGTCTGCTGTCTGCATTCCCCATGGCTCTTTTCTTCCATCAAATTATAATGTTATATTTACTATTATTAATATGCTCTTTGTTCTAGTTTGTTCATTATAATTTTTATGTGGAATGAAAAATCAGATAACCAAGATTATTAGAAGTACAAAATAAGAGAAAAGGTAAATGTGTTTCAAGGAACTCTCTAATGGTAAGAGTTCATGAGTTTTCATGGTATATATGTTGTAGAATTTGTCCTCCACATTTTAAGAATAATAACCAAGCTTCTAGAAAAGCAGTCTGCGTTTCTACCTTAGGCAGTTCTTCATGCTCCTTAACCCACTGATTTTCCTCCTCAGAGACTGAGATTTCTCTTACTTTGGTTATGAATAGCATTTTACTTTTTGGTTGTCCATTCTGTTTTTGGAGTCTCGTCCTTCTTTTTTCTCTTGTTTAATGTTTTATTCTCAGTCAACATCTCTCCAAAATGTCTTGGCTAACCATAAAAGGGAGATATTGCACAATGACTGCTATGGTTTGAATACAGAATGTCCCCCAGAAAAGCTCATGTATTAGAGTGCAAAAATGTTCAGAGGTGAAATAATTGTATCAGAAGGTTCTAACCTTATCAGTGAATTAATCTATTGATGGATTAATAATTTGAATGGATTTTCTGGGTGGTACTGTAGGAAGGTAGGGCATGACTGGAGGAACAAGATCACTGGGGATGTAAACTTGAGGACTATATAAGTCCCTGGTCCTTTCCTTTCTCTGCTTCCTGGATGCTGAACAGCTTTTTGCCACTACACTCTGCCGCCATTCTGTTTCTGCCTTAGAGCAGGTCAATCATGGACTGAACCCTGAAACTATGAGCCCAAATAAACCTTTCCTCCTCTAAGTTATTCTTGTCAGATATTTTTAGCACAGTGGTGAACAAAGTAACTAATTCAAGGAACTTTGGGCATGATACTGGAAAATAAAATGACTATGGGAAGCATTAATGGTCATAAGAGGGAACCAGAGCTAAAAAACCCAGTGAATGGAGCAAAGCTGGGAACTTGGGAGAGGGAGCTGGTGACATAGTCCAATACGAACCAGAGCGTAGAGGAACACTAATCCAAACATATGTAAGCTAGAGGGGGACTGGGTCCCTAGCTTTAGGCAGTGGGAGGAACAGAACAGAGGAGGGCTCTCCTCAGCAGCTGGGGAAAAGGGGATACTGGGCTCACACTCACCACTTCTGAGTGTGTCCTTAGAAACTCCCTAAAATATGAGAAAGGAGACAGTACAACTAACCTGTCCATGTTCAAGCCCAGAGCAAACTGACCAGCGCACAGCTCTGCTAGCCCCCTAACTGTGCTACCTTGACTCATTCTCATTGGGTTTTGGGGTAGGATCAGTAGAACTGTGTGTCTATTTAGAAAATAGATTGAGGGAAGGAAAAGCAAATATTAACCAATTTCATCAGGAAAGTGTTATAAAATGCACAATGTTAACAGTTGCCGAGATCTCAATGAATCCCAAACCAGTTCCAGTCCAGAGAGCTCCTTACAAGATAACTGTTTAGTGAGGACTCTGATGCCTAAAACTCTGTTTGCCACTGACCTCTTGAGTTCTTTTGGTAGCACCACACTGCATATGGTTACAACTACTAACAAGCTAGGAGTCATTCCAGACTACTCCTTCTCTTTTGTTCTCCATATCCAAGTGGTCACTCAGCCTAGCTGCTCTGACTCATAAATAGTTTTCATTTCCTTTCTCATTATCCAACTGTCATCACTTTAGATCAGATTTACATAATTTCTCATCTGTATGATTATATTAACTTTTTAACTGGTTTCTCTTTTTTTTAAATGATGGCCTTGAAATGTACTTTCTTGCACCATACCTGGTTATGCTGGTACATTGTTAAAGAACTTGTTCACAAGCCTAGAATCAATATGATTTTTGAATTAGCAAAAAATTCTGAAGTTATTGAGAGTGTGGATAATTTACTTGTCAGTGGTCAAAGAATAAGATTTACTAGGAGCTAGAGATGTGGTAGAGTACTTGCCTAACATATGTGAGGCTCTGGGTTCAATCCCCACCACTAAATAAAAGAAAAAAAAGATTTACTATGTGATATACATGTGCTTTGTGGGCCAATAAGTGTTATAGAAATAAAGGTTGACTAGTGGTATAAACACATATTTTTTATTAAGACTACTGAAAATTCTAGAATTATAGGCACTAGAATATAAATGTAATTTAGACTACTGAAGGACTAATTGATATTTGGGCTTATATAGCTCTTCCAATCAAGTAAATTAATAGATGACCTGCTGTAATATTTGCTATTGTCAGTCAACTGGACAATAAAAATTATTGATCAAACAAAAGCCTAACAGTTTTAATAATTACTAATATAAGATTTGTGGATAAGAAGTATGCTATTAAAGATTTAGCTTTTGTGACAGAAGCCAGTATTTACTATTCTTATTTATAATGGAACTGCTATTCTGATTTTATTGAAAGTTTCTGTGCCTCAACCCATGATTTAAGTCTCATATTGATGCTCCTTTAATATTTATTGAATTCCCACTATGTGCCAATCAGAATGATGTTTATTTTCTAGTTAAGTCACAGTCCAATTTTGACATACCAGAGCATTAAGTTGTAAGTTAGTCATCAACAATATACTTTATATAAAATGTGAGGGGGAAAAGGGAATTAAGAAAGTGTTTAATAAAAGAGGCACACATATTTTATATATTAAAAGGAAGGAAAATGTGCAGCTTCTATAGTCTTTTTCTCTTTTTTTGAACTGGTCATGAGTCAATAAATGGTATTTGAATTTTCTTTACTACCTATGTCATATCTCCTTTCCCCAAAGTCAGAACCTAATTTAGTTTCTTGCATTTTTGCATGTTTTATTTATTTTTTTTATGGGATTAGTTGGGTTGACTCTAAATCTTAATCATGAGGATTGCAAAGGAAATCCTGCTTGTACTATGTTTTAAATCACCAGGCATGACAATACTAGGATGGAAATGTACTTTCCCCACTTTCATTATATACCATAAAATATTATTTCTTGATAATCAAAAGTAATTGCTTTAAATGGCAGTGTAGACTTCCCCTTTTCCCCCTATGTATTTTATAATGTAAATGCTTTAAAATGTCCATGCAACCATCTAAATTTCAAGTATCATGATACCAATTGTTTGGTCCCTGCTAGAAGCATGCTTCCCTCTGTACTAAGATAGCCAAAGCAGTAAAACCCAAAGTTCTGTTTTGTGAAGCAAACTTTTGTTTTGTAATTATGTGTGATTAAAATTATTGCTTCCTCTAGATATATGGATTCTATCTAAGAGAAAACATGCTGAATAATTGCTGATTCAGAACACTGATCATAGCCAGTTCTCCACTGGAGAAGTGGAGTCCAGACTTTACAACAATATTTTTTCTGAGCTGGTGCTTTAACCAAGTCTTCAAGATGCCAGTACCTTGCTCTGTGGTGTCACCAGCTTTCCATGATGTTACCCAAAAGTAACAGGAAATATCAGAGGTGTCAACTCATTACCTCCTCTGCTTTTGGTCACAAATTGTAGGCTTTGGTCAAAAGCAAAGCTGATTGGAATAATATCACTACTGGAATAGCAATAATGGCATAACAATAAAGGCATTTAATAAGCACAGGTGTGGTTGGGTTGATGGAAAGCATTTTTATTACATGGTAGGCCAACTCTATGAGGCAAGGTATGTAAATTAATCACCTTGCCAGCTGATGGCTGGATAGTCTTATCCTTGCTCCCTATGGTTGGCAGATAGGGCACTTTGCAGTCATGGTGAGCAGTGATGATTGGAAGACTGTGTTGTTGATCCTATCGCTGCCTCTGCTCATGCCACCGCAGAACTTTTCATTGGCCCTACTGATTAAATATTGGAATGGTAGTGAAAATATGATGATGACATCATAGGATGCTTTATTCTAATACTTGCTTTGTACTTTGGTGAATATGTGCATACACACACATATATCAAAAATATTTTTATACTTTGTGTCCATTCTATGAGATCTATTCACATACTTCTTTCTTGGACCTCCTTGTCTTTAATTTTCCAATATTATTCTTTCTATTTTCCAATTTTATTCTTTCTAAGACTCTTACCACATAGCCACATTCTTACATTAGTCATTGGAGAGTCACGCTTTAAACCATAATTTCTTCCATAAGTGAACAATCACATGCATTAATCATTTTTCCATTCTGATGGTTATTCTTTTAGAGCTACTAAGAGTGTGGGATTTGGATCTGTGTTACTTTTCACATTGCCAAATCTTGAAGCTCTTTAGTCTGGTAATTATTGTAATTTGATGTTTTAGATATTTCTATTGTTATTTTGGTGGTTGAATAGGAAAGTGTAGATGTTTTACATTTGCTATTTCCTATAAATTGTCATGTGTATTTGCAATATTAAGTAAATTTGTAAATGTTTTAGTTAAAATGGTACATATATTTATTTGATTTTGGAATCCAGGGGGCACTCTGCCTTATCTAAAGACAAGTTTGGGGAAACTAAGTTTTCTTTTTAGAAGTTCTCACAAAATGAGATTCAATTTTAGAATATCTCACAAAATTTCAACAGAGTAACCACCACAAAATGCCTTCCATTTTCTTCAAGGATAAGTCATATGTCAAGTGAAATGTCCTACCAGATGACAGCATCTTTCAGAAAGATTTTGACCCCAGTATGTGTAACACTGTGATCATGGGGAAACATTCTAGTTGGTGTGATTTTTCTTATTTGTCAGCTACATGACAGCTCCAAATTTTAAAACACACCAGTTAGACTCAGATTTTAAATATATGATATTATATTAAAGATACTGGCCTCATAAACCAGAATATGAATTTCATAAGCTTGAAATGGGGTGTTTTAATCTGTGATCCAGATAATCATACCTAAAGGTGTTTGTTTTATGTTTATTGAGTTATGTGGTTGTTAAAAAACCTTACTGAACTTTCAGAGGGAAAAAAATCAACGTAATGATATCATCTTTTTTGATAAGAACTTTGTCTTTGTCTGTGGTTTATTAAACATCTTGATCAGCAAGATAGGTTCATAGTTGTTAGAGCATGAATTTTTTTGATTCTGAAAATTGCAGTAAGTTTAAGAGGTACACTTTCAATAATGAAGTAAAATTTTAGTAATAAAATAAGCTCAACAATTCCATTCCACTCAGAAATACAGTAAATGAAATGAACAATATAAAATTTGTTCTGCTGAAATGCATGTTTCTTTAATGCAATTGGTAAAAGAGGGAACGGTGATGTCAGCAAAACATGGAAGGTAAGCTTTTTTTTTTTTTTT
>PVLC010038204.1:0-14908 GCA_004027655.1 Graphiurus murinus | reverse complement strand
GCATTCGGGAGGCTGAGACTGGAGGATCCGGGTTCGCGGCCAGCCTCAGCTACCTAGTGAGGCACTCCGCAACTTAGTGAGACTCGGTTTCAAAATAAAGAATAAAAAATAGGGCTGGGGGTGTAGCTCAGAGGTAGAATGCCCCTGAGTTCAATCCCCAGTACCGCAAAAAAAAAAAAAAAAAAAAAAAAAAAAAAAATTTGGATCAGTGACTTATCAATTATATATATTCATTCACAGAATATATATATTATATACATTATATATAATATATATATCTATCACAGGATATATTTTATCTGGAAGTATATCATGTGTTGACACATGAACTCAGCAAAGATTTCTTGAACACTTGCATTATATTTGTATTGTGCCAGGTATTAGTTATACAAAAATAAGTGATAAATTCAGAAAAAGGATAGTCACCTCCAAAAGTATCTATTATAGCCATTGAGTTTGATTTGTTTACTTATAACTGAGAATAAGAATAGCCTTGTGACATCAGGCAAATTCCTTCTCCTCTGTAACTCTGTCCTATTCTGAAAAGTAATAGCATTGGACTACATGGTGTCTAAATTTCCTATTTGACTCTCAGATTCTCCAAAGAGTTTGTAATAATTCAGAAATTTGTGTGGGGCAATGAAATTCATTGCTACGATGGTTTTAAAATTTACTTTATTCAGGGTTTATTCAAATGCATTAGTAGTTTATTTTTTACTTTAGACAGGATTTATTCAAATGAGTTAGTAGTTTATTTACAGCAGTAGTAGAATTGGATAGGACTAAGACCAGATTCAACTAAGCATAGCTGAAAGGTACTTGCAAATCAATATCTGAGCCTTATCCAAAATCTTAGCAATTTTTTTTTCATTGTAGGATATGGTTTCAAGGTCCAAAAAGTATCTCTGGAGAATATTACAGTTCGGAGCTTGCTAAAAGCTATTCTATAAATAGTCCAGCAAAGGAAAGAAAACAAGCCATCAGCAATCACCCTGACAAGGGATTTATTGAGCGTCCCAGAGTGCTGGACTCCAGTCCTCACTGCTGCCAGGTTATAAAGGTGGCAGAATCATCATTCAAGTGGATTTAAGTGCCCATTGTGTGTAAAGACCTCTCAGAGCTAACAAGTTAAGATGAATAACTCGCAAGCCTTTGGCCTTCCAGGGGTGCTTGGAACAGCAAAAATACAAACACAGGAAAAGATATCTTCACTCAGATCCTGACTGAGTTTAGCCCAACAGAGAGGGTGAGGCTGTGGAGAACCAGGAGCAGTCTGTGTTCTGTAGAATTGAGTTAATTTTCCAGGCTGTTCCCATTTACTAGTGGAACTGCAGATGGGTTCATTTGACGTCTTTGAGTCTCATAGAGTTGTTGAAAGCATGAAATGAAATAGATTATGTATCTGACATATTTAGCATGGCATATAAAATGTGTTCAATAAGTATTATCTGAAATTATTGATATTAATAATAAGAGCTCATATTAAAGGTAGCAATCATATCAGAGATGGAAGTTTAAACTACCTTGTATGTATTGTAGGGAATTTTTTTTTTTATTCTTTATTTTGAAACAGGGTCTCACTAAGCTTCAGAGTGCCTCACTAGGTAGCTGAGGCTAGTGGCGAACCCGGATCCTCCGGTCTCAGCCTCCCAAATGCTGGGATTACAAGCATGCACCACCATGCCTGGCTACTTATTGTAGGGAATTAGAATATGCCATTCCAAGCCAGGCATGGTGGCACATGCCTGTAATACCAGTACTTAGAAGGCTGATGCAGGAAGATCACAGGTTTGAGGACAGTCTCAGCAACTTAATGAGACTCTCAGCAACCTAGCGAGACCTTGTTTCAAAACAAAAAATAAAAAGGGCTGGGGTGTAGCTTGGAGGTAGACTGCCTCTAGGTTCAATCCCCAGTACCAAAATAAGAAGAAAAAAAAAAGAATATCCTATTCCAAACTATGAAACTTAGGCATAGACTTATTTTGAACTCATGACTTAGGAACATAAGAGGGAGTGTAAAATTGGGAAAAAATCTTTATGAAAGAGAGAGAGAGAGAGGAGAGCATCCAAAATTGTGTCTGGGGTCTAGTCTTTCTCAAGCCAACTTTCTCAACTGAATCCCACAACATAGAAAATGATTTTTGTGTGTATGTGGTATTGGGGATTGAGCTACACCCCTAGCCCTATTTTATTTTTTAATTTAGAAACAAGGTCTCACAGCTGGGCGTGGTGGCGCACCCTTGTAATCCCAGCATTTGGGAGGCTGAGACCAGAGAATCCGGGTTCGCGGCCAGCCTCAGCTACCTAGTGAGGCACTCCGCAACTTAATGAGACTCGGTTTCAAAATAAAGAATAAAAAAATAGGACTGGGGGTATAGCTCAGAGGTAGAATGCCCCTGAGTTCAATCCCCAGTACCCTAAAAAAAAAAAAAAAAAAAAAGAAACAAGGTCTCACTAAGTTAACTAAGTTATAACACTGGTCTCAAACTTGTGATCCTCCTGTTTCTGCCTCCCAAATACTGGGATTACAGGTTGTGCACCGCCATGCCCAGCCACAGAAAATGATTTGAATGACCATTTTCTCAGTTCTTTTAAGGACATTAGCATCATCCTAGGAGCTTAGGAAGGAAGTGAATCCACTACCCACAATGGAGGCATTGGGTTTAAGCAGGTTTGGACTTTGTGTAGTCACACGGAGAGCGGTTTAATGGCTCTCATGACAGTAACAGGTGAGCAAGGGTAAATTTGTACACTTTATTGTCTGAATTTCTCCAATGAGCAACTACTTCTTTGGCAAATATGAACATTTCTGTTTTTAATCTTTAGTTCAGATATAATGAAAAAACTCAATGTGAAAAGAGAAGGTAACTTTGACAATGCAAGTTTGGGGTGACAGGGCCATGAGGCCATGAGAAAAAATTGGTGGTAGAAATAAACAAATGCCTAAATAATTGCAGGCTTTTGGGGAAGTGCTGAGTGAATGGGTAGTAGGCGGGCTGAAACTTTAGAGGCTGGCAAGGACCCAGAGGCAGGCTGGGGCTGGACGGGCTGTCTGCGAGGGCAGGGCCAAGTGCCCTTGCAGTTGCCCAGCTCTGTAATTTCATGTCAAGGAGAAAGGGGTATGGCAAGTACCCTGGCTCCAGAGTTAAAGTGTTTCTCAAATGGTGACTGGTCAAAATTCCCAAATGTCAGTCATTCTCCTAGCATCCTCCTACTATCTCTCCAATTGATTTTTTCAGCTCAATACCTTTGGTTTCATCCTAACTAATAATCCTCTTGAAATAGTTCCTTTCTATTTCATAGTATTTGCTAATATAATTTTAAAAGAGCATTAGTCTGTATCTCACTTAAAATCATGAGAGTCTATTTTGGGAAGTAAGTTATTTTATTATATATTAGATATATCATATTTTATGTTATATTATTATTGAGGCTGCAATTTATTAGTTCATTCTACAAAGTGGAAGAAGGCAAGGGTATTTAGGAAGAATCTGTGTTTAAGAAGATGCTGATAATATAGGAGAAATAATCCTTGATTGGCAGACTGAGGGCCTACATACTTTGCATGAATGGGAGTTCAGCCAGGGAAGAGAATGGCAGTGAGCACGTGAGGCAGGGCTGTATCACAGGAATCGGACCACGCGATTGTGGGAGGACTAAGGTAAAGGTGAAGGTCTGACAAGGAGAGCTGGGGGTTCAAGGAGAACCCACTCCCTAACCAGCCCTCCTGACACACTGAGATGGATGGGTGAGCCAGAGAACCTGGAAGCTAAGCATATCCAGATGCTGGAGAAGAGCCACACGGAGGGCCGGTGGGTCAGCCATGGCAGCTGGGATACACCATCGGTCGTGGACCAGGGTCGCTCTGGGTGAGCAGGGGGTAAGGGGTACCTAATTAAAAAGGGGGTCCGCTAAAGCCAATGAGGGCCTGAACTCCTGAAGCAGAAGCACACCAGGCCAGGCGTGGCTCACAGCACTGGAGCACCATGTGCGATCCCAGGCTACACGCAGGCACTGGGCAAGATAGGCAATTCGCAGGTGCAATCCCAGCTGCCCAGCCATAACCAGGAGACGCTTTGACAACCAAGGCCAGCCTCCTGGGGGCCATAATTGTTAGCACCTGAGGACAACACGGACAGGAAGCTTCATTGGCCGCAGAGCCTTGCCTTTTCCACCACAGATAAAGAGGCTAAAGCTGACCGGGGTGGGGGAGGGGCAGATTGCCAGGGGTAGCTGTCAAGCAATTCCTCATTTCAGTCTAGGCTGAGACCACCCGCTGATCCTCTGTGCTGTGAGCTCTCTCACTGGGTCTTCAGGTCAGCCCGAAGACCCCACCTGAGACCCCAGTGTAGCCAACAACCAAGTTCAGTGGTAAATGGATGGCCCAACTTGCCTTTCCAGGTTGTACTAATCTATCTCCTTCTCTCTCTCTCTCTCTCTCTCTCTCTCTCTCTCTCTCTCTCTCTCTCTTTCCTCCCTCTCTCTCCCCTAAAATCTCCTAAGTTGTGTGTTTGTGTGGAGTGTTAACAAATAGAGAACCTGTCTTGGTCACGATTGCAATGAACTTTCTTAGGACTGAAACCGCGTTTGGGTTGTTTCCAGGATCTAAGTTGGCTCAGAACACAGGACCAGCGGGAAGGTAGGTTCAGCTCAGAACAGGCGGGCATGAAAACATCCCGGCACTAGCTGGCTTCTCAGTGACAGTTTTTCACAGCAGAGAAGTGGCCAGCGTTCTCTGGCCAGCTCTAACTCAGAACCCTACTGGGAAGGGGGTGGTGAAAGCCAGTGCCAGTTGAGACTGGTTAATGGTACGGAGCTCCTCCACTCTGGGGAGGCTGAGGAGCAGAAGGGGCGTTCTAGAATGGAGCCCAGGGGTGTAAGCGAGTCTCTGTGGTTAAGCATTAAGTACAGAACGGGGCTTGCCATGGGCTGCCTGATGACGTCACGTTTGGCTGGACCTTTACACTGGGCCTGCTTAGTTTTTTAAAAAGTCTTTGTTAAACCCAAACACAATACAAGCAGCTGGAGCCAATACCTTCCACCCGTACTCCAGATGCATTTATGTTCAGTGCATGGACCTGCAGGCCAAACGGTGAGTTGTATAACCTTAATGCAGATGCACAGGTAACAGCTGAGATGCCCAGCCAGCCATCCAACACATTTCCATTGTGCACCCGTGAGCCAAGCCCTGTTCCAGAGCCCGGGGATGCAGAAGGGATGCAGAAGGGATGCAGGAGGCCCCTTTCTGCTCTCCTGATGTTTGCTTCCTGGTGGGAGACAGGAAATGGCCATCCTTAATGTAGGACAGCATAAAGCTATGAATGGAAAGCAGGATAGAAGCTCAGAAAGAGATGGACATTGTGCTTTTAGTGAAGCATCCAAGGAAGGCCTCTTTGAGGAGGGGACTGATGAAGACAGGACCTGCAGGACTCTCTGGGAAGAAAGTGACAAGAACAGCACGTGCAAAGGCCCGGAGGGCAGAGCATTCTTCACACACTGGAGGAACCACAGCAGGCAAATGTGCCTGGGCAGCCAGGGGCAGGAGGAGAGGGGGGAGAAGAGGTCAGAGACCAGCAAGGTGAAATCAAATCTAATCTCAGTGTAAGGGAAGTCCCCTGAGCATTTGGGCAGCAAAGTGGCTGCCTCTGAAAGCAAGAAAATTGGTGCTGCTCCTGCTGGACCAGCGCTGACTGGAGTTCTGTGTACAGTTACACTTGTACACATAGTAGGGCTAGAGAAGGGAAATTTGAGTGATTATTTTTATTTTTGTTTATTTATATTTTTGTGGTATTAGGGAATGGAACTCAGGGGCATTCTACCTACAAACTACACCCCCAGCCCTATTTTGCTCTTTTTATTTGGAAACAGGTTCTTGCAAAGTTGCAGAGGTCCTCACTAACGTGCTGAGGCTGGCTGTGCACTTGAGATCCTCCTGTCTTAGCCTCCCAAGTCCTGAGATTGCAGGCATGCGCCATTGTGCCTGGCGATTATTTTTTACTAGATAGAAGCATTGGTGTATTGAAGGAGCTCACTTTCTTTCTCTCCCTCTCTCTCCCTCTCTCTCCCTCTCCCTCCCTCTCCCTCTCTCCCTCCCTCCCTCCCTCTCTCTCTCTCTCTCTCTCTCTCTCTCTCTCTCTCTCTCTCCCCCTCTCCCTCCCTCCCTCCCTCCCTCTTTCTCTCTCCTTCTCTCTCCCTCCCTCTCTCTACTTCTCCCTCTCTCCCTCTCTGTCTGTCTCTTTCTCTCTGGTAATTTAGTGTGTTTTGCAAATGTGCCCTGAGGGCCACCTCTGCCAGAATCTCAGCCTCTGGGATTTGACCTGAAATCTAGCCTGGTCCCACTGCACACCTTGAGGCTCCTCGACCAGGGCATATAGTCTGCTGCTCCCAGCTGCCCCTCTCTGCTAAGTGGAAGTAGGCGGAGGGGAGGGTTCCCTCCCCAGAGGGCCGTAACTGGTGAGTACAGAAGCAACTTGCCAAGCCAGAAGAGGCTGAAGAGAGGTAACAGGCTGCATTAGCGTAATGTCAACTCCAACTTCCATTTCATGGCCAAGTGCCAGTTCTAATTGCCATAAAATGTCAGAGCTGGGACAAAGTAGTTCAGAGAACTTCAAGTCCTGTGGATGGTCAAACTGTGCTAGGAGCCCTGCAGTTCCACAGAGGTGACTCAGGGACACTGAAGAGGGGAAGCCAGTGGGCAGAGAGGGTTCGCTCCCCCCTGCTGCTTCTATGTTAAATTGGGCATGTATCTAAGATTTTGCTTGATGGAAGAGCTTTCAGCCAAATAAAGAAGCAAACAAAATGGTTCAGAGATGAATTACAATTGTTCTAGATTCCCTTTCCAAACATGGCTTCTTAGAGCTTATTGCCTAGGAACAATGTTATTTAATGAACACTTACTATGCACCAGGTACTCCTCTGAATCTTGTTTACAAATGTTATCTAATTAATCCTCTAACAGCCCTGTGAAGTGGTATTATGGTCCTATACATAAGAAAATTGATACTTCATGAAGCTAAGTAATTTTGTGATGTCTTATAGCTAGTGAGCGGCAGAGCAAAGATTTGAACCCAGGCCAACTCATCTGACACCTAAACCACAACTCTTAACTTTGGTGCTCTCAGAAAAAAGAAAACCTATAGGCCAAGAAATTACCATTTGAAGAAATTTCTTAAAATATAAGAGAATAACCATTATATCTATTTGAGCTGCCATAACAAAATATCACAGACTGGGGAACTTCAACAACAGAAATTTATTTTCTCACATATGTGGATACCGGGAAGTCCAAGATCAAGGTGCCAGCTCATCTGTTCCTGGTGAAGACCCGCTTCCTGGATGGCTGATGACTGTTTCTTTCTATATTCTTATGTGGCCTTTTCTTGGTGCACCTGTGGAGAGAGTGAGTTCTGGCATCTCTTCCTCTTCTTACAAGGGCACCGGCTTTATGAGATTACGGCCTACCTTTATGGTCACATTTAATTTTTATCACCTCCTCCCAGGCTGTATCTCCATATGTTGTCTTAGTAGGAGATAGAGCTTTACCTTATGAATTTTGGAGGTACACAAACATTCAGGCCATAACTACTATAAAGTTATACTATAACTAATATAACAATACCATATATAGAGATTAGAATCTTTTATTCAATACACCTTTATGTAGTGCTTCCTCTAAGCAGAGCACTAAGTGTTTTTACAAATATTGACTCATTTAATACTGAAAATATCCCTGAGAGATATTTACTCTCAATATACCCAATTTTCAGATGAGCAAAAGTGAGGTGCAGAAAAATTAAATAATTTGACCTGAATGGTAGGACAGGGACATGAACTTGTAAAACCTCATACAGAAAGAAGTCATTCAGGGGATCAGGCTCCTTTTTGACTTGTGGCTCTACCCATGCTTCCTAGGTCATCATGGAAGGGAGAAGACTTTGAGCCAGTCAGTGGGCAGAGCTGGCTTCCTCTCATATTTCATTGGCCAGAACTCAGTCACATGAGCACACTAGCTGCAAGGGAGGCTGGGAAGCACCATCCAGTTGTGCATCATTGACAAGGAGGAAAAAGTTAGGTGAATAACTAGACATCTCCTCTACTATACAGAAAGACACAGTAAATCTTTTCCAAGAAAATATACTCAGTTTATTCGGTGGGAAAAAAATCTAATTTCTGTCTTTAATTTATATTAAAAAATTACACATCCAGGAGGAATAAATGGCAATAGGTGGTGAATGTAGCAAAAGGAAATTTCTGGGAGGCTGCATGCACCCCCAGAGATGGAACCCACAAGATTAACTGCTGGTGCCTGTCCCAACGGGGAGGCAGAATGTGAGAGTAGTTTGCTCCTTCCTTTGCTGCGTCTTTCCTGGCATGCCCCTGGTCCTTCCCTGGGAGCACCGTTACCTCTTCTCCCATCATGCTTTTATTTTCCTCCACTCTGATCTGTCTTCTCTGTGGGAGCAAGCAGGGTCACACAGCCATGGCCTTGCCAGCGCCCCTCACTTTGGTGGCCCTGGAGCTGTTTCTTGGAACAGAGAGATGGCTCAGGACAGACTGGGGCTTGGCTGTCCCAGCCCCAACACTTGCCAGCTGTAGTTGACCCGGGACAGCTTTGCTACTCAGTGCCTCAGTTTCCCTGCTGATTAAGGTCCAAGTTTATGCCTGACAATCCCATCAAGCCTGAAGGGAGAGGTCCCTGGTTTAGTCAGGAAGCCACCTAGAAAAGATAGGAATGGTTTCAGGGGATGTGGGAAGCGGGCAAGTCTGCTTGGGGATGAGCAACTGTACCCTAGGAAGTTGGTAAAAGAAGTGATGGCTCCCAGATCAGCAAGGCACAGAGAAGTGGAGGGCTTTCCCCGGAGAGCACACACAGACCCCAGAGTAGCCCAAAGCACAGAGACTGAGCTGGGAAGGGCTGAGGACCTCAGGGAAGGTGCAAAGGCCAGGGCCCCTCCCTCGCTGCCCTGAGGGCTGGGACAGAGCACCTGAATGCACCAGGCTGGCGGAGGGGGTCTGTAGCAGTTGAGGGGCACATGCCAGGCCAGCAGCATTTATAGCGATGCCCTCAAAGAATCTGGGGCTACTGTTGCCAGATGTACTTCTTTTTTTTTTTTTCCAGAAGAAACAGAAAATCGGGACTCCTTTCATTCTAAAATATGGGTACCTCTTTTAAAATATTTTAAAAACACCACAAGTTAAACAAAACGTGTGGGAGCCAGGATGAGCCCAGGCACACAGTTCATGATAGGTCCATGGGCTGTCATCTCCAGAGTGGTCTCTGTCAAGTCAAAGTCCTCGGCAATCTCCCAGGACACTTCTCCACATGTCTGCGGGTATTCTTTGTGAGGAAGGATGCCCTGGAACTCAGTAATTATTCACCAGTAAAGGGGAAGATACCACAGCGATGGGTTACTGTGGACCGGGTCCCTTTCCTTCCCGAGACAGGTAGAGCTCAAAGTCACTACCCGATTTCCATAGAAATACTGCTGCATGGATGGCCACAGGTCCTTCATGCCGTCCCCAGGAGCACCCCTCTGGAGCAGCCCTGCGTGGCACTCCAAGCACACGCCAGCTCCAGCAGACTGCTGGGATAAGCCACAGCCCAGAAACCCACGTGATCTTCTTCAATTAAATTTATGACAATGGAATTAAGCAAAAAATATACTTGGCTTGGTGTCTACACACATTCCGTGGGGAATCCTTCTGTAAGCCAATGTTTTGAGAAACTGTGTAATTCATACCCCAGCCTGACTCGCCTCATGTCATGTGCACACATTCAGAATTGTTTGTGCCACGTGTCCTGAGATCGAGGATCACGTGAACCTCACGTAGGAGCACGTGGGTCACAGGCCCCAGGTGACCTGTGTGGCCTTTGTCAAAGGAATGGGAATCCCCTTCACCAATGACCCCGGGACCCTCAGGACACAGTTGAAGAGGGAAAGTCAAGAACTATATGTAAGTAAAAACGAATATTTTAAGAAAAAAACAAAAGATGTTTACTTTAAAATTTATTATTTATTTAAAATTATTAATTTTACATACTTGTCAAATACAGGAAATTAAAATGTTATATTTTAATTTATATTTAAGTTATATTAAAATACAAATATTATAATGCAGTGGTACCTGCCTGTAATCCTAGTATTTGGGAGGCTGAGACAGGAGGATTGCAAATTTGAGAGCATACTATTTTAGCAAGACCCTATTTCAAAATTAAAATTAAAAGAGCTGGGATGTGGCTTAGTGGTAAAACACTACTCCTGAGTTCAATGCCTGGTGCCACAAAATATAAAATATAAATATTGTTATAATATCTATCAATTGTCATAATTATTAAAATATTTAATTATTTCCAATGACTAACAACAAGACACACACTTTATAAATATCAAGAGAAACAGATTTCTATTATAATGCTATAGATCATAACGCAGTGGACCTCCATTATTCATGCTTTCATTTTTTGCAATTTCAGTTACCAGTGCTCCAAAAACATCAATATTTGTGTTGACCCTTTTAAGAGAGAGGAACCATAGTCAGGTAACTTTTATTACAATATGCTTTTATAACTGCCCTAATTTATTATCAGTTACTTTTGTTAATCTCTTCTTGTGCCAAATTTATAAATAAAACATCATCACAGGTATGTATAGTATAGGGGGAAAAAAAACATAGTATATATGGAGTTCACTGTTATCTGCAGTTTTAGGCATCTGGTGGGGTCTTGGAATATGTCCCTGTAAGATGAAGAGGACGTGTGTGTGTGTGTGTGTGTGTGTGTGTGTGTGTGTGTGTGTGTGTGTAGTTAAAGAAGCAGGGAGAAAAAGAGAATTGGAGGCGAAATGAGGAAGACAGAAGTTATGAGAGAAAAAGATAAAAACTGGTGACAGATGATAAACCCCAATCTTCCTTCCAAGCTCATGAAGCTGCCAGCCAGCTGTGGCTCTCTTAGCAAGCCATTAAGCCTCTCTTAGTCCCAGCTCTCTTACCTATAAAAATGGGAATGGTACCACCAACACTATCCATCTACCTTACATGCTGTCAGGAGGCTTAATAGGATTTTTGTGAAGGCACTGGAAAATTATAAAGCATTCTAAGCCAGCAAGATATTTATGATAATATAACTTTAATAATATAAATTTTTGAAAGGAACAGAGGAGGACAAAACCAGACGGAGGGGGTCCAAAAAGGGGGAGAAAGCTCTTTTGGTTCTGCCTACTGCGAAGTGGCCGTCAGAACAAATTTTCTCCTGTTCTTTCTTCCCTTTGAAATTCAAGCCATTGTTGTAATCTTTTGAATGGGCTTGATCATCTTTATTTCCAACTTCAAGTTTTACATTTTAAATGAATGTTTGATCTGACATAGAGTTTTGAAAAGTGCTTAGTCTATGAAGAAATTTAGAGATGAACATTGCCCTGACCGATGTGTCACTGAAAATCTTTCTCCTTAACTTTTTATGGGAGGTTATTTTCCTCTCACTGTAAGGTGCCTCTGAGTTAGATTTTTGGATCAGTTTTTGTTTAATTATTCCAAGTTATTGTTTTGATAGACTGAATGTATATATGGTGGTTCCAAGGAAGGACAGAACACAGCCGAAGGCAGCCAGGAAATCCTGAATGTGAGATGGGCATGTTCTGGAGCCTCAGCTATTCTGTGCAGTGATTCAAATACAAATCCATCTTGTTGCTTCCTGTGATGAATTAGTGAAATTCAAATCCCTCCTGATGATTTTGCTCCAAATCACCTTTCCATCTAGTTTCCCAGGTGTCCTAAGGTGACACAGGGTGGCACAGAAGCAGTTTCAGGTAGCAAACAGTCCAACCAGGCACAATGGTGCATGCCTGTAATTCTAGTACTTGGGAGGCTGAGACAGGAGGATCACAAGTTAGAGTCCAGCTCTGGCAATTTACTGAGACCTTGTCTCAAAATAAAAAAAAATAAAAAGGGCTGAGAGTGTAGCTCTGTGGTAGAGCACCCCTGAATTCAATGCCCAGTAGAAAGGAAGGAAGGAAGGAAGGAAGGAAGGAAGGAAGGAAGGAAGGAAGGAAGGAAGGATATAACAGGTACTGAGTCAGGGATCTCCAGGAAAAAAAATAGGCAGTAATAAAGATTATCATATATACTTAAGCATTAAAAAATGTTGACTGGTATATAAATGAGAAAAACATTTCCTCAATATATAGAATGTAAGATACGATAATTCCAGGAAAATAAAACATTTTGCAAGAAAGAAAACATGATGATAGGGGAAAATTAGGTTTTGCAATGAGTATAATTTATAGAAACATACTAATGTCAATACCTGTATTGATTTAGCTAAAAGTGGGATTGAACTATGGAAGGCTGGCAAGAGAGGTTGTGGGGTAGGAACATAGAAGTATTAAATTTTTATCTAGCATAACAGGAAATCAATAGAAAATGCCTGGGTTTAAAAATTAGTTCCGTGAGCATATTATGAAGAAATTCAGAAATAAATATCATCCCTTTTACTATGCTGGCTATCGAGGTCTATTTTCATGTTCTGCATGCTCAGTTCAAAAAGGCCCTGCTCTAGGAAGCTTTAGGTAGCCGATAGCCAATATCCCAAGGCATCATATACACTTAGGTTAAGGTTCCTCATTTCAGAGATGCATGCAAATCCCTATTTTAAGTCTTTTCTTGGTAATTTTGATTTCTACTGGCCAACTTCTTATAAGATAAAATTAGATGATCATTACTTTTTACTTTGTCATTATGGTAAAGACAAGAAATCACCCTGGGATCACTCTGCCCTTTCTGGATGGTCGTCCATGGGCCTTTCATTATTGGTGTTCACTTGTCTATTCTATAAGGATCATTTCAGTGAAATTCAGAAGTATAATCTTAAAAACTTCTTACAAGGAGCTGGGCTTGGTGGTACACTCCTGTAATTCTAGTACTTGGGAGGCTGAGACAGGAGGGTTGCAGGTTCAAGGACAGCCTCAGCAAGTAGTGAGATTTTCATCAATCAGTGAGACCCTGTTTTAAGATAAAAATAAAATAAGGCTAGGGGTGTAGCTCAGAGGTATAATGCCCCTGAGTTCAATTCCCAGTACAAAACAAAAACAAAAACTACTTCCAAGCTGGGTGTGGTGGCACACACTTGTATTCTCAGTACAGGGGAGGCTAAGACAGGAGGATGGCAAGTTCAAGGCCAGTCTCAGTAACTTAGTAAGGCTCTCTGCACCTTGGTGAGACCTGTTTCAAAATAAAAAATAATATAGGGTTGGGGGTGTAGCTTGGAGGTAGAATGCCCCTGGGTTCCATCCCCAGTAACACACACACACACACACACACACACACACACACACACACACACACACACACATGCTTCCATGGTAACATGGAATTCCCCTTGGGAATTTTTCAGAGAACAAATGAATTAGGGTCCCTCTCACACCTTATGATCTCAGTGACAGGTTGTGATAATGCAGAGATGAGCCACATATTGAACATGAGTAATGATTAACTAATTTATATTTAATACAAAGATCAAACATACACAGCATTTTAATATTTTTACCCTTTATTCTAGACTTGTCTTCCTTACCCCACTCAGGATCACAAGATCTGTTTTCAAAGGGCTGGCTCCATCCCTCCCTTCTAGGCAGGCACTGATGTCTCTAAAGGAAAGAGGGGTTTTGGCCAACAAGGAGCAAACTAGAAAGTTCCTTAGGTTCTTTTGTTCTCCCTTAAAATTTCATGCAAATTTGTCTTTTATTTAAAGACATTATACCTGTGTATTCAATCAAGAACATTTGCATCAAATTTGGGTAAATCTGACATAGGCCCACCTGTTCTGATACCTCATTTTTGAAGCACATCAGTAAGATCAAGGAATAATGCTGACCTGAATCCATCATTAAAGAGAGTCATCTATTGACCAAACTGTTCATTCAAATATTCCCCAGGACCTTCTAGTTTCCTAGTAGTGTTGATAAGACTTCTAAGCAGTAGCTTTTAAAGCTCACCCTTTTCATTACACAATAACCATTGTTCATCTTAAACTTTGATAAGAGCTGTTGGATGCTTGTGGTAGCTCAACAAATGAAAAAATCAAGTGTGTAGGTTGTACAATAAGTTGGGCACAATGGGGGCATGCAGTCCCAGAGTGCATCTATGGGGGGGGGGCAGAAAAGATACAGCTCAGATCATTGCTCCGTTCCACTTTGCAGGAAATTAATATCAACTTATTGCTGGAGCACCTTATTTTAGAAGCAAAATTATGGATACACACACAATGGAATTCCACTCGGCAATAAAGAAAACAAAATTATGTCATTTGCAGGAAAAAGGATGGACCTGGAGAATATTATGTTAAGTGAGATTAGCCAGTCACAGAAAGTGAAAGGTCATATGTTTTCTCTCATATGCTGAAGCTAGGAAGTAATTGGGATACCAGAGGGACTTCAGATAATGGAGAAAAAACTCCAATAGGACCAGGGAGGTGGTCTAGAGGAGGGGGGGAGGGGGAGACAATTGACATTAATGCAGATATGTGAGAATACCAATGCCAATCTCAATATCCTGTATGGGGAAGGAGGAGGGGGGAGGTAGCCAGGGGAAAGACCACCAAGTGTTGTGTGCACGTATGCCACTATGACTGTGAACTACATTATGTGAGACTATAATGCATCAAGAAAAGTATATAGAAAAAGAGGCACATTAGTAGGAAAAAGGTGCCAAGGGATACAGAGCTATTTGTTGAAATATGAACACAAATAATAGAGGGCAGAAGTGTAAAATGTCCTCCATGCAGTGCCACAGAAAGATTTCTCCTAACTTGGAGAGTGAAGAACCCGTGTTAATATCTTAAGGAAGGAGGTGTTGCAGAAGATCCTGGGGAAGAGGGCTAAGAAACAGAAAATGGCAGAGAGGGAAGAAATTGCAA
>PVLC010038203.1:0-14886 GCA_004027655.1 Graphiurus murinus | reverse complement strand
GTAATTACACAATCATATCAAGGTCACTCACCGAAGTGAACCTGAGGGGGAGGGAAGGGGAGGGGATTGGGGTGGGAATTGGGGAAAGGGTTAAATGAGAACTGTGTGCAAATATGTTGTTAACAACCCGTACTTAACAAAGATGTATGCTATATTGCACGAATTACTACAATAAAAAAATTAAAAAAAAAAAAAAGAAGCAATCATCTGCCTTTCACGAGTTTGCTGTCTTCTCTGGGATCTAATTTAAAGCAATGTAGGTGTCCATCATTAGATGAATGGATTACAAAATTATGGGACATACACACAATGGAATTCTACTGAGCAATACAGAAGAGCAAAATTATGTCATTTGCAGAAAAATGGATGGACCTGGAAAACATAATGTTAAGTGAGAGTAGCCAGTCACAGGAAGTGAAGGGTCATATGTTTTTTCTCATATGTGGAAGCTAGGGCGTAATCAAGACACAAGAAGAGCTTTTAGATAAGGGAGGAGAAACCTCAGTGGAGTGATAGAGGGTGTCTAGGAGAGAATGGTTGTGGGGAGGTGAAGAATCAATGAAGGAAACACTTCCACTGAAGTTATGGACATATATTTTGTATGAGGAAGGGGAGCGTGTGGGAAAGGGAGCTGGGGAGAAGCTCGACACATACTGTGTGCAGTATGTCCCCATCACTCTGAACTACCTTATGATGTGAGATCACAATGCCCTAATAAAATCATATTTAAAAATAAAGTTGAGGGCTCTCATTGAAAAGTTTTCATCTTTAAATGGCTTCTCATGGAAACAGAGATGCTGAAATACATTGATGGCTGTAATCTTACAAAGAGTATTTTAAGTGTCTCTACTCCTCTTGCATTATTAGTAAATGTAAAATGATTTTTTTCTTCCTCCATCTCATGGTCAGAGAATCACAATAACAAGATCACAATCTTTAGCAAAGTCCCTCTGAGCATTCGACAGCATTGCCCGGTGACTGAACTAAGTGGTGTTCCCTCATTAGACTCTCAATCCATTTAAACCTGGGACCAGGGCCAGCTACATGATTTGCACAGCTCAGTGAAAAAGGAAAATGCAGGTCCTCGTGCTGAAAAGGCAAGAAAAATGTGCTATTAAAGGTGCTAAAATATAGGCTTTCCCTCTTCTGGGGTGTCTCTCAACTTGTCATGGTGTTTTTTATTCGCTATTTAATGTCATCCTAACAAACAGAATACAAACATTTAAATCACTCACTGGCATGGATTTGACCATTCATCTTCTGCTTGTTCCAGCATAAGTGCTTGGTTAACACAGAAAAATAGCGTACTTGTTAGGAAAGTCCGTGGCAGGGCCTTTGAGTTATATGTGATTCTTGGATTGCCGCTGCCTTCTGCCGTGGTTTAGGTCTAGAATGTCACCCAAAGGCCCTTGTGTTAATGGTTTGGTCTGCAGTGTGGTATTATTTGGAGGTGGAGTCTAGTAGAAGGTCCTCTGGTCACTGGGGATATGCCCACAAAGGTGATTTGGGACCCTGATCCCTTTCTCTTTTGCTCCTGCAGGGTGAACTAACCAACCATGAACTGGAACCTCCCAAACTGTGAGTCAGAAGAAACTTTTTATCTATTAGTTGGTTATGTCAGGTATTTTCATACAGTATGGAAAGCTGACTAACATACCTTTGTTGTGCATTGTTGTATTTTGGTTTAAATGAAGAACCCAGCACCTCAACTTGGCCAGTGTCTTTCTTCACTAACAAAAAGCTTAGTTTGTATTTGAGCGGATCTGAACTCCCACCCACCTGTAAGTCCCCTAATAGACTTGGCGCACTAAGATATTCTGCAAATAAGAGAGGAAAGACAGGCAAGGGATACATATGTTGCCTTTATTTTAATTAGTGCCTGGGTATGGCCCATTGTACCATCAAATGTCAAAGGTAAACTATTATGAATTTCAGGATGACAATGGCAGAAGATTAAACCAAATAGAGCCTTTCTGAGAGTAAGATTCTGTCCAGTGGAAGAGGTTGAGCACCCATAAGCTGTCCCTGCCTGGACTATGTGTTATTGGTTACAGACTGAATCCCGAAGGCACTGGCATACTGTATGTGTATACTAAGAATCACCCATTGACACATTAACTTTCATGTATCTTTTGGAACAGCACCCAACATCTTTTTTAATTATTATTATTGGGGCATTGTAATCATACGTCTTTTTGAGGTACAAGCTAGTAGAGGCATACATGCACACATCTCTCATTTAACCCTTCCCCAATTCCTACCCCATTCCCTCCACCTCCCTCCTTCTCATCTTCAGTTTAGTGATTGATGTTTGTGAATGTACATCATGTGCATTAAGGTGTTTCCCTCTCCCCCCATCACCTTCAGTTAAGTCAACTTCTTTGCTCATCTAAGGTTTCTCCTTGTTAATTTAGAGTCCCTCTTATGACCCACTTTCTCCCTAGCTTCTGCATATTAGGGAGAACATACGATATTTACTTCTTGTAACTGATGAATCTCACTTAACATAATGTTTTCCAGCTCCATCCATTTCCCTGAAAATGACATGATTTTGTTCTTATTTATGGCTGAGTAAAATTCCATTGTGTACATATCCCATAGTTTTGTAATCCATTCATCTGTTGATGGACATCTTGGCTGGTTCCATAGTTTGGCAATTGTGAATTGTGTGGCTATAAACATAGATACACATGCATCAGTCTGATAGTTTGGTTTCCATTCTTTTGGGTAGATACCCAGAAGTGGTATTGCTGTATCATATGGTAGGTTCATTCCCATTTCTCTGAAGATCCTCCATACTGTTTTCCAAAGTAATTGTACTAATCTGCAATCCCACCAATAATATATTAGGGTTCCCACTTCTCCACACCCTTGCCAGCATTTGTTGTTCTTTGTGTTTTTGATGATTGCCATTCTAAGTGGGGTTAGATGAAATCTCAGGGTAGTTTTGATTTGCATCTCTCTGATTGCTAATGATGGTGCCCATTTCCTCATACATTTATTGGCCAATATCTTTTCTTTCTCCTATTCAAGCTTCTTCCTTCTATGGCTTCCTTTTTTCACTTCTTCACTTTCCCTCATTTTTGTCTTTTAGTTTTAGAGTTTTCAGTATTTAATTGTGGTTCTAATCATATAAGTGGCATATTTGACAAGACTTTAAATATTTTTACTGTAATTCAATTTTTGTCTAATGCTCAAGTGCCCAAGTGATGGACATTTTATCGCACACTTTTGAAATGAGCAACATTCAGCATGTGTATCTGCTTCCAAATTAGAGCCATGACTGAAATGAGCAAAAGAAAATCACTCATGTCTAGGAACAAATTTGTATGACTACTTAACATTCAACTGGTGCTGTCCATCAGCATAAAGTCATTGAAAGTGGGGTTGCTTAGGGAGTTCTTGGAAGGAAAAGTGAAAAATGCCAGCAAAGAAAACTTTCACTGCCTTACAACTAAAAATATGTTCATGAGCCATGATGGCATGGCAGTACATGCTTGTCATCCCAGTACTTGGGAGGCTGAGATAGGAGGATTGTAGGTTCAAGGACAGCCTCATCAACTTAGCTAGACTCTCAACAACTTAGCAAGATCCTATTTCACAATGAAAATAAGGCTGGGGTTGTAGCTCAGAGGTAGAATGCACCTGGTCTGGAATTTCCAAAATTGTGAACCCAAACAAATCTTACCTTTTTATAAGCTGGTCATTTCAAGTATCTGCTATTGTGACAGAAAACTGACTAGCACAATATATATTTACATATTTTTATAAGTTCAAGGCTGTGCATTATATAATTTCAATGCTGCTCAAATCAGATTCAAAATGAATGGAAAAAATGAAGCACACCTTCAATAGGATCCATTTCCTTAGATCCTCATGTGAATAGGATACAAAAGAATACCCATAGGTCATGCATTGTGGCAGGACTGTTCTAAGAACTATGTGATGTGTGACATATTCAAAAAAATCACAATAAAAATTAAAAATATTTTAACTATTTAAATATAAGGACTTGAATAAAAGGAACAAAGCAGAAATTTATTTGTAAAAAATAAAATTAGTCTATGGAATATGCCAAGAAATCTACAAATATTAAATCTATGTTCTTTAAATTTGCAATTACTTCCAGCAGGAAACTTTTAGCGTCATATTTTAGTGTCACTTTTCATGTCTACTTTTTGTTAAACCAAGCTAAAGCAATCCAAGATAACTCAAGCTAATTAGAAATTTCCTGAGTATAATTCTTTCATTTGTAACAGTTTTTATATGTGCTTCCTTGAAGAATCATTGACTGATTTTGTATGATAGTTTGAAATATCTACTTAGACTATGAAATCTTACTAAAGAGAGACCATATCGCCTGTTTCTTTCTTCCCTGGGCTATCTTAGCACATAGGGAAGTAGTCTATACTCAAAAATTTGTTCCTTATAAGTAATAATTGCATTGAATAAAAAAGTGCAGTGGAAGACCCAAAGTCTGAATTTAATGAATGATCAAAATCATGAAGTAGTCTAGGACAAACTGTGGTCCCCAGATCAGCAGCATTCCTCATTTCCTGGAAATTTAGAAAGGCAAATTATTGGGCCTCAACACAGACATTGTAAACCCTAACCTCTGGGAAAAGACCTAGCAATCCATTTTACCAAGTTCTCCTGTTGATTCTGAGGGATGCTGATGTTTGAAGGCTAGTGGTCTAGAAGCTAAAATGTATATCAGGTAAAGAGACAAAAATGACAGAATGATCTTAAAAAGTTGATAATCTGGAATATACTGGAGTGGAAGAAGTGATGGTTTATACCAGTTCTCTAACAGCCTTGGGCTCATTTTTTTAGGCAATTCTTTTAGAATCCCATGATTTATACCTAAATGAATCATCATTTAAGAATTCATCAAAAAGCACATAACTTTTGGCATTCAGTATTAAGCATATATATGCCTCAAAGTTGTGAAATTCCCTCTGAAGCATGGCCTTTCAAATTTTGTTTTGCATAAACTTGCACAAGGAGGATTTGCTAAAAAAAAAAAAAAAGAGAGAAAAAAAGAAATTCAGCTGTGAAATTTAGATTCACTAGGTCTCAGCTGATCCGCAGCATCCGTGTATGTGTGTGTGTGTGTGTGTGTGTGTGTGTGTGTGTGTGTGTGTGTTACTAGGGATTGAACCCAGGGACATTCTCAACCCCAGCCCTATTTTATTTTTTAGTTGGAAACAGAGTCTCACTAAGTTGCTCAGGACCCCGCTATAAATTGCTGTGGCTGGTTGTGACTCTGTGATCCTCCTGTCTCATCCTCCTAAATACTGGGATTACAGGCTTGCACTACCAAGCCCAGTGCATCCTACATTTTGTTTAAACAAGCAGTCAAATGAATCTGTGGTAGGTGGATGATGGACTGTACTCAGACTCCTTGCCCTCTCTTCTTGCTACACAAATTGTGGTTGCAAGATGGGCAGTGGCATCACCCAAAAGACTTAAAAATCCAGAACAAAGCTTCTCATCCCAGACTTGTAGAACCAGAATTTTCATGTTATAGTAAGGTCCCCAGGCCTTTTGTTCTGCATATTAAAGTGTGAAGAATCACCATTATAGGCAATTCATGAGAACCTAAGTAAGACAGAATGGTGGCTAAAGGGAAACTATAATAATTTCTTAACAGCTTATTTTCTATTGCTGTTCCTAGTCTTTTGTTAAATTACACCATTTTTATTCTACTTCTTGATTTCTGATTATTTTTTCTCCTTCATGACTGAAGTTCTAGGGAAAAAAACTTGATATGTAATGTTCTTATAATAGTATATATATATAAATTGCTCTAATTAAAGCTCAATGGAAAATATACAACATTACAGATAAAATTGATGTGATTAAAAATAATTTATGTGTAAACCTTTATGTTTTAGTATTCCAAAATAAATTAGTTGATTGTGAGAAGTTAATAATTAATTTGAAATGTTTATGGGAAGATATTGACCCAATAATACATTCTGTTTTCTTTCTAGATTTTAATATTTGCATAATTTAGATGTTAGGTAAAAAAAATGGAGGATTTTAAACTCTTATAATTGGATCTTTCTATTAATTCATAGTCAAGAGAGGTACATTTATTTAAGACAGAGAAATACAATTTGCATTGCATTAACATTTCACTAAGAGAGACAAAATGTTTGCACTTATTAGTATAAAGGAGCTTATTAGACTTTGAGTACATGGTTTTGCATTGATTTTTATATAAGCAAAACCTTTCTCTTTTGTTTTAAACATGACTGTCTGGATGCTCAGCTTTGTTTCTCTTTTGCTGTCATTTTAGCTATTTTTCTCTAATTGCACATTTTTTA
The DNA here is from genome assembly GCA_004027655.1 of Graphiurus murinus. Lineage (NCBI taxonomy): Eukaryota > Metazoa > Chordata > Mammalia > Rodentia > Gliridae > Graphiurus > Graphiurus murinus. The sequence goes on along the minus strand of PVLC010038203.1, from coordinate 8,554 downwards.
TGGTTTTCATAACTTATTCATCTTTTTACATAGCTACACCTTGAGGACAGTCTGGTAGCTCTTCTACTGCACAAAGACTGAACATGTCTATGTGCCTCAGAGTGTGATGTACTGCAAAAGGCTTGCCTTCAACCTGGGCAGAAACATCGGCTTCCTCGAGGGTGTGGGATGACCACAAATCCTCTGGAAACAAGAAGGGGCATTCATAAACATTTGAATAAATATTTGTGGTATAATGGAGGAAATGTCAGGCGGAATTATTGGCCTAAAATGATAACCTTCTGACATTCCATCACAATAGACACATTTCTTAAACAAGACTGCATCTGGGCAATGGTGAATACCCTTCCTGAGGACATACCTTAATGTTCTGTGAGGGATCCTCGTGGGATTCGAGGCACTATAAAGGTAAGGTGTTACTGAGAAAGGATGAAGGACCAGAACAGGGAGCCATGAGCTTGCCAAACACAAATTATGCCCCCCTCCTTCTTTTTAATTTCCTAAGTCTTAGGCTTTAAAGTAAATGACAAAGGTTCTTTATTAGTGGAGAAATTTGCTTTCTTAACTTTTCATTTACACAGAGAGAAAAGCTCTGCAGGTTTGTTTGTTTATATTCAGATTAAAGAACTATAAGAGCATATTAATATTGAATCTGGGGAAAGCAGAGGACATTCCTGGTATGCATGCAGCCCTGCTGGAGGCCAGGAGGCCTGGCTGTGGCCATTACTCTATTACTAGGTATCTGTCTCATTGGTGGTATCTTGCTGCCTCTCTCTGTGCCCGAGTTTGCCCATCTCTAAAATGCACTGGGCTCCTAAGGTCTCGAATGTCCCCCTCGCTGTCTCTGTTTTCCAAAGAACAATAACAATTGAAAAAAGAAAAGGAGTAATTTATATTTTCCCTTTAACTAGTTTTAAAATTACCACCTAAGGCCTACATGTGTGGAGTTATTTTCTATGATTCAGTGAATTAAAAACTGAAGTACAAAGAAAAAAAATTGGAGAAAAGGGAAAAATGATTTAAGCAAAGCAATAAAAATCACTATTTTATGTTGAAGCTCCAGGCTTTGTGAGTTTTGAGTTGAATTTAAAGCTGGATGAGTATTATATTTCTTACTACATACTTAACCCATTCTTTAAAAGTAGCAATTTCCTATCTTCAAAAGAGATGCACTAATTTCTGACATCTTACAAACACTATAGTAATCATACTATCAACAGCACTGAATTCCATTTTTTAAAGTAGGAAATAGTTGTTGAGTTCTTGCTCAGAAACTTGAGAATATCTTACATATATTAGTGAATCACATTCAAATTAATTTCATTACAAATATTCATGTGAAGAATATTCGTGGGCAGAAACAAAATAAATTCACTAGTCTAAAAATCACTAAGTGCTCATCCTGAGTCAGCCTAGGCATACCTGGATAAAGCTAGAGAAAAATATGATCGTGTAATGTTTCCAAGTTTAGGTTTGAAAAGAAGTTTTATTTTTCAAATAATTAGCACTAAGCAAACTGTATTTCTTTAAATGTCAATAGTTGGCCCTTTTAATATGTAAAGTTCAAAGATGATAATGGTATCTCATCTTATGTAAGATGAGTGAATGCTATTTAACGAGATAAAACCACAACATTTAGGAAGTGGACGATAAAACGCTGCATTCATCCATACGAGGTGGAGATGCCCAAAAAGCGGTTCCTCTGTCAACATTAGAATGTTACCTATCCACCAACCAACAGGCCGTCATAATAACATTAAGCCACTTAATAACTAACTAACTACATAATACTATGAAACTTGAAGAGAACTTAAAATTCTCTGTTTCAGAATTTAGCTACAATAGGACTCTTCCTTTTCCATCAGAGTTTCTTTGAGAAAGGATGTTTGTCGTATCACAAGAAAATAGACTCATTTTGATGGTGTGTTAAATTGCTATTCTAGTAACATATGTACTTTATTTATTTATTTATTTATTTATTTATTTATTTATTTATTTATTTATTTATTTATTTTTGTCATGCAGGGCATTGGAACCCGGGCCCCACACATGCTAGACAAGCGCTCTACCATGGAGCTATATCCCCAGCCCCTCTAGTGGCTCTTTAATATTCCTCCCACACCTTCTTTTAGGTCGCTAGCTAGACATTAGCAGAACGGCTCAACCGGGACGGACTGGGTCAACTGGACAGACTGGACGTACAAAGACGCACGTTGACCCTCTCCCCTGTGGGAAGGGGGCAGAGATGGGGCTGTCTGGGCTGAAGTTGACCTTTACCTGCAGAGTCTTGCTGACTTCGCACCCCTCTCCTGTGGGAAGGAGGTGGAGAAGCGACACAGGGTCACTAAGGTGCCATGTGCAGAGGACAGTCGATCACCCCAAATGTAATAGGTATAAAGAAGGTGGCCAAAAGGAGTACAAAGCCCGACATGCAGTACGCTCCATGGGGCTTGCCATACCCATCTCTAAAGTGTAACTCCAGTGCCCCAGACCGCCTTCTATTCCATGCAATGGCCCAGTCCAGAGCCTTTCCCCTCTCTTCGGGGCCTTTCACCTCTACTTCCCTAAATGAACCTTTTATATTCCCCATTTGTGCTTTCTTTGTTTTAATTCTTATTGGTGCATTGTAATCATACATCTTTGTGACGCACATGCACACATCTCTCATTTAACCCTTCTCCAATTCCCGCCCCACTCTCTCCCCCTCCCTCCTTCTCAAGTTCAGTTTAGTGACTGACTCTGATGTGTTTGTGAAAGTACATCATGAGAATTAGGGTGTTCCTCCCCGCCCCCATCACCTTCAGTTAAGTCACCTTCTTTGTTCATCTAAGGTTTCTCCTTCTTTGTCTAGAGTCCCTCTTATGACCAACTTTCCCCCACCCATTTGTGCTTTCCAAGCAGATAAGCAAGGACTGGGGTTGTGAGGAATAATTTTAAAAATCTCCCACCCTGTAACACTCCACTCCTCTGCTGCAGGTGGTCGCCCTTCTCCCAGTCATGAAGACAGAGGACTTAACTTCCATGCAGTTCAGCTTAATGGAGAGGGCCAGATGCTCTTCTTACATCTATGAGGCAGCCTGTGAGTTAGGGGCCACCTGACTTCTTTTGATACCATTAGTCAAATTGATAACCACAGCAATGATCCATTCCTGTTTTTTTTTTTTTTTTTCAGTTTAAATTTCTAGTTTTAAATATATTAGTGCATGGTACTTATACATCATAGTGTTCTTCTTGTATTTAATTTGAGACAGGTGCAGAGGTGAGATCCAATTGAAGCACTCTTAATTTAATGAGGAACAAACAATCCTCAGCTGTCATTGTTCTACAATAACCACATAGAATTGAAGTGTTTTTGGTCTCCTCACAAAGAGACTCTACAAATTCTAAAATGCTCTTCTTTTAGAGAAATTCTCCTGGGAAGAGGTACATGGAATTTGGAATACTTCATTTAAGACTGACAGACAACACTCAAAACCTGCTAACACAGGATTTTAAGAAAGGAGTACTCCCAGGAGGGGTAGGAGGAATGTTGGTCGAAAGATCACTACTTCAGTTAGAAGGGGCAAGTTCAAGACAACTATTGTACAACATAGTAACCACAATAACACTGTAGAAAGTATTTGAAAATTGTTGAGTGGATTTCAAGTGTTCTCAGCACAGAAAAATGGTATGTGAATAACACATATATTAAATACTTTGATTTAGCCATTCCACAATGAGCATATGTTTATATATTTCAATACAGTATGTAGTACAACATTAATCTATATAATTTTCATTTACCAATTTAAATAAATAAAAGGACCATTATAATACACTGAATATATGGTGTGGATTGTGCTTTGTTATATCTTTAATAACACTAAAAGGTAATTGAACAGTCATCACAATATTCTCTTATATATTAGTATATTTTATCTTATATTTTGTATATGTAAGGGAGATATACACACATACATATATAGATGAATATTGCATATTTAATACTTTCATTAAAATGAGGGAAAATTTTTCTTGTAGTACTGGGAATTGAACCCAGGGGTGTTCTATGAGCTACATCCCCAGCCCTATTTTATGTTAATTTGAAACAGGGTCTCACTAAGTTAAGGTGTACTACTGCCTTGAACTTGTGATCCTCTTATCTCAGTCTCCCAAGTACCTAGGAGGCTGGTACTTGGTAGGCTAAGAAAGGAGGGTCACAGTTTTGAGGCCAGCCTCAGCAACTTCGTAAGACCCTGTTTCAAAATAAAAAATAAGGGCTGGATATATAGGTTGGAGGTAGAATGTCCCTGAGTTCAATCCCCAGTGCCTACACATACATATATATATATTCCTAGTGAATTAATAAAAATTCATATTATGCCTACAGTCTATCCACAATTATATAATACTAACTTTATATATTACCATAATATATGATATATTAACATATATTACTAGTGAATTAATAAAAATCTTTACCATGACTCACAGCCTATTCACAATTACATAATACTAACTTTTCTTCTTTCTGTTATATGATATACAGTGATTATTTACAAGGATACCTACCTCATGGTTTGGAACCTTTACTAGAAATGTATGTTCCCTCCCCCCTGAGGTTCTCATTTCTACAATATAAATTCCAGAAACAGCTTCATATGGCTAAAAGAATAGATTCGTACTTCAGGACAAATCATGGGTCATTATTTATCCAGTAAGGAAAGAAAAAAAGTGAAGAATGTTGTATAGAGCCGCTAGAACATTAAAAAGTAACCTCTGAACTTAATTTATTGATAACGGCTTGCCTTTGCGTTAAAAGAATTTAGTAGATGTAGAATGTACAAAGAAATCAGGGCTTTAAAGAATCTTGCAATCTGATAAAAACTAAATATATCTCTCTTGCTGAATGGGCAGAATCCCGAATTAACTACTTGAAGGTGTTCATAGGATGACTTTTTTTTTTAAGGGGGCGAGGAATTCTGGAGGTTGGGTTGCTGGTTAATAAATTTTGCTTTGGAGATGGGACTTAGAAATTGTACAGGTCAGATGGAATTCCTCAACAGATTCCACAGAAGTAGAAGTTGCTGCCATTTCTCTTGGTTTCTTTTTTTCTTCCAGCGTGCACATATCTCAGCCTGCTGGCGGGCGCAGCTGGGTCTGGGTGGTGGAGATTCCCTGACTTCTTTCCTGGGGAGTCTGGCTCTTTCCACAGTTTCCTGCTGTCACCTCCTACAGCAGCTTTCTCAGATACATTAGCCAGTGCACTGGGGTGGACTACTGAGCCATTCTCAGCTAACACCAACCAGCAGCCCCACTCCAACTGAGAACCAAAGACAGGTTACAGAAGGGTATTTTCACTCTCCACATATTTTTTTTTTTTGCAATATATTTTTGTTTTGTTTCCCACCTGATTCATTTGGAGTGGATATGATTACCCAAATGCCTTCTCTTTTATGGTACTGGGGATTGAACCCAGGGGCACTCCATGCTTTTGCACTGAAAATAATTTCCTGGTTTCCACGGATGGGACTCACGTCTGTCATGCAATTGTACTTGTTTAGTTAATATCTTATAATGCGAGGTGCGCTCCATATGAAATGCACTGAAATCACAGTAGAGCATGCTCTGTGTAATAATGGTCTCTGATGCAAGGGCTTTCAGGATCCAGAAGTCACTGAGGCATCTCAGTCTAGAAAAGGAAAAACAAAGAAAGAACCAGTCCTTCAGAGTCTTAGGGAGTTGCATTCAGAAGTTAATTTTTTAATACTTTTATTGGTGCATTATAGTCTCACATCATAATATGAATCATAATGATAGTCACATGCATGGACACAGCACTTGACGGGCTTTCTCCTGGCTCCCTCCCCATGCCTTTCCTTCTGAATACATGATATTGAGATTGACATTGGTATTCTCACATATGTGTAAAATGTCGATGGAAGTGATTCCTTGATTATCCTGCCCCCCCCTCCTTCCCTTACACCACCTCCCTGGCTCCACCGAAGTTTCTTCTCCACTATCTAAAGCCCCTCTGGTATCCCAATGACTCCCTCGCTTCTGCATATGAGAGAAAACAGATGACCCTTCGCTTTCTGTGACTGTCTAATCTCACTTAACATAATGTTCTTCAGATCCATCCATTTTCCTGCACATGATATAATTTTGCTCTTCTTTATTTCTGAGTAGAATTCCATTCTGTGTATATCCCACAATTTTGTAAGTCATTCATCTGTTAATGGACACTTAGGTTGGTTCCGTAATTTGGCTATTGTGAATTGTGCTGCTGTGAACATGGGTATGCATATATTACTGTAGTTCTCTGATTTCAGTCCCTTTAGAAAGACACCCAGGAGTGATATACCTGGATCATATGGTGGATCCATTCCCAATTTTCTGAGAAATCACAACACTGATCTCTCTAGTGGCTGAACTAATTTGTAATCCCACTAACAGTGTAGAAGAGTTCCAATTTCCACACATTCTCACCAGCATTTACTGCTTTTTGTTTGATGCTATCTTGCTTCACAATTTCTCTTATTCACTTCAGAGCAGTTGTGTAATTGTGTGTATGTCTTTGTGAGTGTGTGTGTATGTGTGTGTGTGTGTGTGTGTGTGTGTGTGTGTGTGTGTTTTACTGGGGCATTCTACCTCCAAGGACATTCCTGGCCCTATTTTGCTTTTTTATTTGGAAACAGGGAGCTTAGAGTCTTGCTCAACTGATAAAAAGGCTGGTTTTGAACCTGCAATCCTCCTGTCTCAGCCTCCCAAGTACTAGATTACAGGTGTTCACCATCACTCCCTCCTCGGTGCACATTTTAAATATTAGTATTAAAATATAGACAAACACTGTACTGGCTCTTAGATCACTAAATGTGATGAGTCACATTTATTATATCTGCTGCTACATAGATCTAGGATTGTCTATTAACTGAAATCTGTAATATCTTTAGAAAGAAAATTGTCATTCTAAATAAAGGTCTGATCTTTCTACAACCCAGGCAGAAGATGCTCTTATATATTCCACAGCTGGGAGCAAGCACATACAAGGAGCTCCCAGAAGGAACTCTGCCGCCAAGAGAGAAGCAATAGCAGTTTACAATATGCACTCTGACTGAGACCTGCAGCCCCTGGGGCTGCAGGATCACACATGAGCCCACACTGGGCATTTAGCAATTCATTAAATAGCTGCAGCTTTTATGTATCCACTGACATCTGCCCCAGGGAAGCGAGTGCACAGTCGGCCCTTCTTTCAGCAGGCACCTCTCTCTCCCCATATTTCCTGTTCCATGGCTGTCCAGTGATGGCAGTTTTCTGAGTATGTTGAAAAGAAGCTGACAGCACATTGTTTATCTAGCATTTTCCTTTTCATAAAAACGAGTGTTACCTGTTTTCATCCCCTTCCGACTTGAAGCTCAAAATGGAAGTCTTCAGTCTTTGTCTTTCTTATATGCTATCCATTTTCTTTCTTTTTTTTTTTATTGAATCGTTCTTATTACTTCATATATGAAAGGTAATGAGCAATGTTAAGCATTTTTTTGTATTTTTTTCATTTTTCATACATTAAGCCACTTCCTTTTTAGATTATATTTTTCTAAGTACAGATGGATGTTTTCTTTGAATATTTTTATGTGCTACGTTGTTAGCCACTTCTATTTCCTTAGGAACAATGTGCAGTATCACTTCTCCATTCTACACACCTATTGTGACTACTAAGGCTAGAGATCCATTCATGAACTGTAGATTTTTCTTACATGCTCCATAGACATTTCACACCCAACAGGTCCAAAACAAAGACTTTGTCTTCTACCAAATGTTAGGTATCAGATTATGCCCTTTCTATCTTAATAGATTTCCACGCATTGCATTTTCTAAGCATTAAACCTGGAGATGTTAGATTTTTCTTTCTTTTTCTTCATTCTCCACATGCAGCCAATTCCTGCCCGTGCTACTTAACTGATACATATCACCGTTTTCTTTCTAGAGGACCACATAACTACCTCCTAACTGATCTAGATCCCTTCCCCACACTGTGACCTGGGTGATATATTGTAAACATATATACAATGCAATTCTTCCTATTTCAAACCTTCAGTATTTTTCACTTCCCTAAGAATGAATCCCATATATTTCACCTGGCCTTCTGTGATCTGCTACCTACCTGTATTCCCATCTTTCTTCTCCCAAACTCATTGGTTCAGCCATTCCAAAGCCCTTCTGCCTCTTCACTTCTAGCCATAATCTTCCTAACTTTTAGGAGAATATTTGTTAAGTTACTGACAAATCAAAACCCTACACTGAAACTTTGTATGCACTCTAACTGTAAGGATTTAATTAATGAAGAATGTTGATTGTCTGGACGACCTTCGGCTGCAGCATGTAGAACAAGGCAATCCCCCCTCTATCTCTCTTTCTTCATCCAGGAAAACAGTAAATGGAGGCAGCTGGATAAATTTTACTTTGCTAAAAAGCTCACAGTTGAATTACAGATCAGGTTGTATTTTCCACTGTAGGTGAGAACCCACAGCTTTCCTATGTTTATCTTCCTTTTTTTCCCTTCTTTTTTTTTTTTTTT
>PVLC010038202.1:2500-14771 GCA_004027655.1 Graphiurus murinus | reverse complement strand
AAAAAAAAAAAAAAAAAAAAAAAGAAGTAGAGACAGAGGACTGGGTACGGGAAGAAAGAAGGGGCACGTCCTGCGGCAGAAGGTGAGTGCCCCTGGAAGGAGCAGTGCGTTCAGGAGGCCGAAGGCTGCGGGGCCCCTGCTCTCTGACACTGAGTTCTAACCCTAACAGGACAGCTGCCGAGGTGCTCTGTGGCCAAACACTGCAGAAGGCTGACAAGAGAGACCCAAGGCGAGGTGAACAGGCAGAGAACACGCGTGCTCAGGGCTGGAAGGAGCCAGCTTGTCCCACTGGCCACTGCTTCTTGTCAAAACCCCAGTACCGCAAAAAAAACAACAAACAAACAAACAAAAAATCGGGTTGGGGGGGTTGTAATGGAGACAGGCTGACTTAAATTCTACAGACGCTTTACATTTATACGAATAGCCAATGCAGTGCTGAAGGAAGGTAAATCGGGAAGATGCATTCTCCTTGACCTTAGACTCGCTACAAGGCTGCGGTAGTCAGACCGCAGCCCACAGGACAGGACAGGATGGGACAGGACGGCCGGCCTGGGACAGCCACACACACGCAGCCCACTGACTTTTTTTTTTTCTTTTTGGTACTGGAGATTGAACCCAAGGAGCTATTCTACCACCAAGATACACCCCCAGAAGCCGGGCGTGGTGGTGCACGCTTGTAATCCCAGCATTTGGGAGGCTGAGACCGGAGGATCCAGGTTCGCGGCCAGCCTCAGCTACCTAGTAAGGTCCTCTGCAACTTAGTGAGACCCGGTTTCAAAATTAAGAATAAAAAATAGGGCTGGGGGTGTAACTCGGAGGTAGAATGCCCCTGAGTTCAATCCCCAGTACCACACACATACACACACAAAAAGATACACCCCCAGCTCTTTTATTTTGAAACAGGGACTTAGTAGGTTGCTAAGGCACTCACCAAGTTGCTGAGGCTGGCCTCAAACCTGTGATCCTCCTGTCTTAGCCTCTCAAGGACTGGGATTACAAGTGTACACCATCATGGCCTGGCTCCCTGTGATTTTTTTTTTTTTTTTTTTTTTTTTGTGGTGCTGGGGATTAAACCCCATTCTACCTCCGAACTGTACCCCCAGCCCTATTTTTTATGATTTTATTTTGAAACAGGTTCTCACTAAGTTGTGGAGGGCCTCACTAAGTAGCTGAGGCTGGCCTCGAACCCTAATCATCCGGTCTCAGCCTCCCAAGTACTGGGATTACAAGCATGCGCCACCATGCCCGGTTCTCCCTTTGATTTTTGACAAATGTATAAAAGCAATCCAATAGAGAAATAATAGTTTTATTTTATTTTTTGCAGTTCTGGGGATTGAACTCAGGGGCATTCTACCTCCGAGCTATACCCCCAGCCCTATTTTTTATTCTTTATTTTGAAACCGAGTCTCACTAAGTTTTGGAGTGCTTCACTAGGTAGCTGAGGCTGGCCGCGAACCCGCATCCTCAGGTCTCAGCCTCCCGAATGCTGGGATTACAAGCGTGCGCCATCACGCCCGGCTAAGTTGTTTTATTTCTAGAAAACAGGGTTAGAACTAGTTGTTTCATATGCAATATATATATATATATATATATATATATCAACCTATACCTTACATCTTGTACAAGAAGCAAATCTAAGTGCAAAACTGAAACTTTTCAAACGACGATAAGAGAAAACCCTCAGGACTGCAGAGCAAATAGTTCTTAGACATGACATCAGGAGCCGGAGCCCAAAGACAAGCTTAATAAACCGAATCTGAGCAAAATTAAAACGCTTTTTCTTTCTCGCCATGAGACACACTTCTGAGAAAGGGGAGACACACCAAGTCCTGGAAGCAAATATTTGATCCGGGTCTTGCAGCCTGGACATAGGAAGAATCCTGGGGGCTCCACGCTGAGAATGAGACTGACGCCGGGTTAAATCGCGAGCACACGTGCGAGCTGACCCTCCCCGGAGCGCGGAAGGAGGCGCAAAGAAGCCATGAGTGGCCACAAGAAGCGCAGGCCACCACCCGCCTGCCTGACACCGAGGGCTGGTGATGAGGAGCGGGGCGAGAAGGGACACGGCCCTGGGGGGACGGCTGTGGTGGCTTCTGATGACATCACATGCACATGAACCGTGCAAGCCAGCGGCCCCCAGTAGTTGTTTACCCAGAGGAAGGGGGAGCGGCGGGCATGGGAAGGCCTGTGCCTCAGTACTCGAAGTCTTCCAGGTGGCCCTCAGCCGGGGATGGTCACAGAAACTGTCAGGCAACCAAACGCTACTCAGTGACAAAAGAGCCAGGTACACATTCACGCCGCACCTTGACGGTCATCAGAGGCCCCATGCTGAGCAAAAGGAGCCACCTCAAAAGGTTACCCACAGCCAGGCTGGTGGTGCATGCCTGTCACCTCAGTACTCTGGAGGCTGAGACAGGAGAATCGCAGGTTCAAGACCCTCAGCAACTTAGCAAGGCCCTATTTCCAAATAACAAATAAAATCGAGCTGGGGGTATAGCTCGGAGGTAGCGTGCCCCTGGATTCCATCCCCAGCTCCACAAAAATCAAGGTTACCCCCTGGATCATTCCGTGTACGTGATACATCCCGAAAGACCAAAGTACAGCGACAGCTGGCCCTACGGCGGAGAGGTGGGGTCGCCAGGACGGGGTGCAGTGAGGCCCTGACTGTGAGGGAACACCTCCAGAAGCTTCCATCACAACACCCCGAGCCGTCCTGAGTGGGGGACAATTACACAAACCCCACGTGTCCACCCAAAAGTCAAACGAACCCTGCTGATTTAAAACAACCCAACCCAAGAGAAGCAAGCATAGAGAGCCGGCTTTGAAAGCAGGCCGGTGATGAGCATGCCAGGGCTTGGCCCCAAGAAGCCAGGAGCTCTCTGGCGGGACACCCCCTCTCCTGGTTCAGCGCTGTGTGGCTATGGTGGACCGACCAAGGCCCCCGGAGGCTGGTGGTGACAGTGTCGGCCAGCCCAGCGATGCTTCCCTTTTGTTCAGCGTTCACAAGAGCCTGGGACCTGGCACGTCACCCTCTCATGACTCGTGGAGGACTGAGGTTCAGTGGCCCGACACGCTGTCTCGGGTCCTGGGACCCAATTGCCACTGACAGAACCGCAGTCCAGGGCCTCTGAGGAGCTCAGCCAAGGAGGGTCCGGGCTACGTCCTCACATTCCCGCCGCCGCTGCGGGTCTACCAGGTCTACCCTTTGTACATACCGTGGCTGGTGAGGACCGGGCGGTGTGTGCCAGGGAGTGTCTTGCGCCGTCCATGCCCCCGTGGATGAGGTAGGCTCCCGCGCCGGACACGATGGGGCTCCCCCCAACGTCCACGGCAATGCCCACCATGCTGTGGGAGGGGACCGCCGGCGGGGATGAGGCTGCCACTGTCACCTGGGTGCCCCCCGGGGCCTCGAAGTAGGAAGCCGCGCTGCTGGGGGCGTACATCTGTGGTTCGGGGTTGTAGGCATAGGCTGTCCGTCTGTTGGAGAGAGAGAGGTCACTCTCGGAACCCCGTCCCATCCAAGTGCGTGTCTGAGCCAAACTTCACGTGAAAATTGCAGCCACGTGTGGCCGAGCACACAGGGCCGTGGAGACGGGTTCATCAAGTTCAAATACAATATGAAGTTCAAAGACAACTGCTCCGAAACCACTCAGACTGTAGCCTGTCTAATTGAAAACTGGTCATTGAAAAATACCAAGTGAAGTGCTGTGCGCATGACTGTCAATGTCAACATGATTTACGTTATAATGTGAGGTGATAATGCACCAATAGAAGCACATTAAAAATGCAGGGAAAATTTTAAAAAATAAAAATACAGGAAAAAATTAAAAAAAAAAAAAAATTCTAAGTGAGCCCAGCATGGTGGCACACATCTATAATTCCAGCTACTTGGGAGACTGAGACAGGAGGATTGCAGGTTCAAGGCTAGCATCAACTTAGCAAGATGTCAGCAACTTAGTGAGACCCTGTTTCAGAATAAAAAGGGCTAGGGTATAGCTCAGAGGTAGAACAGCCCTGGGTTCAATCCCCAGAAAACACACACACACACACACACACACACACACACACACACACACACTGAAGAAGCGCACTGAGACTGAAGCGCACAAGTGACTCTTGGGTAATGCTGTGCACCACAAGAGGTGGACAGCAGTGGCTTTTCCTTGTCAGTGAGTAAAGGTCAGTGACGTGTCCAAAGGGACAAGCCCCCCCAAGTGTCAGGGAACGCCCCTCTGACCTCCTGGAGGTGTGCACTGAGGCAAGGCCTCCCGCCTCAAGCTGGGCCGAGACGCCCGGGCCTCCCAGAGCTAGAGTAGCACGTTCCAGGACCCCGGAAGGATGGAGAGGAGTCTTAACAAGAGCCCCGGCAGGTCCCGTCTAATACAGGAAAGGCTGAAAAAGCCATCGAAGGAAGGCGTGGTGGTGCGCGCCTGTCATCCTAGAAGTTGAGAGGCTGAGATAGGAGGATCACAGGTTTGAGACCAGCCTCAGCAACTTAGCAAGACCCTGTTTCAAACCAAAAAATAAAAACAAAAAGGGCTGGGGGGTTATCTTGGAGGTCGAATGCCTCTGGGTTCAATCCCCAGCAACACATATGCACACAGACACACACGCACACACTCACTCTCACACGCACACAAACGCACTGAGGGGACAGGCTTCTGGATTGTGAAGACACAATCTTCACATTTAGAAGTTGGATTCACTTCTTTGTTAAAGCCAGACTTTTCTAGAAGGTCTGGTTCCTGGCATCGCCATGGGGCCCTGGTGTCCTGATCCCAGGCTAGCAGTGGGTAGGGAGAGGGGTTTGTGCACACATTCCCACACGGGGCAGAGGACACCCACATGGCTCCGTTGGTGTAGACGGCGTCGCCCCCCTCCACGTACTGCACTTGTGCGGGGTACACGTGCTGCACCGCTTGGACCTGAAACGACATGGCAGGCTTCGTGTTACAAGGGACGCTCCCCGGTCAGTATTTCTTTGTGTGTGTGTGTGTGTGTGGTACCCAGGATTGAACCCAGGGGCATTCTATCTCCAAGCTACACTCCCAGCCCAATTTTATTTCTTATTTGGAAACAAGGTCTCACTAGGTTGATGAGAGTCTCACTACTTGCTGAGGCTGTCCTCAAACCTGGGATCCTCCTGTCTCAGCCTCCCAAGTGCAGTGATTACAGGCATGCACCACTATGCCCTACCCCAGCCCTATTTTTTATTCTTTATTTTGAAACAGGGTCTCACTAAGTTGTGGAGGGCCTCACTAAGTAGCTGAGGCTGGCCTCGAACCCGTGATCCTCCTGTCTCAACTTCCCAAGTACTAGAATGACAAGTGTGCACCACCATGCCCGGCTGCCACGGTTGGTACTTGTAGAAAAAGCAAGGGAGATGGTGATGTAGAGAAAGTCAACGGGGTGGGCGCAGTGGGCCACACCTGTCATTCCAGTACTTGGGAGGCTGAAATAGGATTGTAGGTTCAAGGCCAGCCTCAGCAATGTAGCAAGACCGTTGGCAACTTAGGGAGACCCTGCTTCAAAAAAAAAAAAAACATGGCTGGGGATGTAACTCAGAGGTAGAATGCCCCTGGGTTCAATCCCAGGACCAAAAAAAAAAAAAAAAAAAGAAAGAGATTTCTTTTTTTTTTTGCGGTACTGGGGATTGAACTCAGGGCATTTACCTCCGAGCTATTCTACCTCCCAGCCCTATTTTTTTTATTCTTTATTTTTGAAACAGGGTCTCACTAAGTTGCAGAGGGCCTCACTAGGTAGCTAAGGCGGGCCATGAACCCGGATCCTCCGGTCTCAGCTTCCCAAATGCTGGGATTACAAGTGTGTGCCACCACGCCTGGCTCAAGAGATTTCTTTTTGAAAGAGAGCTTCCAGAAGACTTTTCTGGGCAACCAAAGATTCCAGATCAGAACATGCGTGACAGACGGCAAAGGCCGAGCTGGCTGGAGGCTGTTCCCGGTCACCAAGTGGGATGGCCCAGGGAGAAAGGTGCTGTCCTTACCTGCTGTGGCACCTGCTGCACCCTGGGGAGGGAGATCGGCTGCATCGGGGCCCCCTTGGGGGCGGCGCCGGCCGCCTGGACCAGCACTCTCTGAAAGCGAAGGGGAGAGGAGGGTCAGGCGGTGAGGCTGGCCCTGAGCCTGGCTGCCCAGTGCCGCTGCTGTCGCGGGGAACTCGGGACCCAACCAGACACACGCACATTCGCACACTCACACCGATTTGGGAGTGTGCGCACACAGCCAACCAGTATGCACCACGCACTCGCAGAAACTCTTGGCTCTGTCACCTCTGAGCGCTAAATTGTCACATGGGGATGCGAGGGCAGGCCCTGATCCCTGGCCTCCCAGGGGGAGTTGGCGTGTGGCCTTGCGATTTAGCTTGGACAACTGGCCTGCCACGCAGAGCTACAACATGTGAAGGGTTAGGAGCCAGGCAAGGCGGCACACGCCTGTAGCTGCAGGCCTTGGGAGACTGAGACAGGAGGACTGCAGGTTCGAGGTCAGTCTCAACAACTTAGCGAGGCCCTCTTTAACTTAGCAAGGTCCTGTTTCAAAATAAAAACCCCAAAAGGCTGGGGGTGTGGCTTGGAGGTAGAATCCCCTGGGTTCAATCCCCAGCACCACCACCCCACACACACACACGCACACAAAGCGAAGGGTCAAAAGGACCCCGGGGTCCAGAGAAGAAGCGGGAGCCTGTGCTGGCGTTCTTGGAGCTGGGTTTGCAGTGTCACCAACTACCACGCTGTGACACTCTGGGGGGGGGAGGGCTGTACTGTACACTGAGTGTTATGGTGACTACAGCCATCTGCCCTGTGTGTCCTGGGTGGAGATGAGCAGGGACACACTGCCCCCCAGCGTCCACTGGCGTCACTACAAGATGAGGAAGGACTGGAGTTCCCAGGGACTCGGCCACCATGAGTACACAGCCAGAGACAAAACAGCCCAGATGGCAGAAACGAAAACACATGAGCGGCCACTGCATGTGACCCATCTCCACAACGGAATATTGCTCAAATATTACTCAGTGGTGAACAGGAGTAAGGCTCTGCCACGCTCCATGGTGGACGGATCCTGCTGAGGACATCCAGCTCAGTGGGAGAACCAGACACACGAGGCCACATGTGCGACTCCATGGAGAGGAAATGCCTGGGACAGGCGAGTCCAGAGACAGGGAGTGGGTTAGTGGGTGCCAGGGGCCGAGGAAAGAGAAACAGGGCAGGAGTGGCTGTGGATATGGGTGTCCGCCTTCTTTGGTGCTGGGGGTTGAACACAGGGCACTCTGCCTCCAAGCCACACCCCAGGCCCTTTGTATGTTTATTTGAATCAGGGTCTCACTGAGTTGCTGAGGCTGTTCTGGAACCTGTGATCCTCCTGTCTTAGCCTCCCAAGCACTGGGATGACAGGTGTGTGCCACCACAACCAACAGAGCTCTTTTCTGCAGTGATGGAATGTTCTGAAACTAGGTAGAGGTGATGGTCATAAAAATGCTGTGAATATTCTAAAAACCACTGAATTTTCCACTTTCAAATGGTTAGTTTTATGTTCTGTGAATTTTGCCTCAATTTAAAAAGTAATTAATAGTGAGGCACTCCGCAACTTAGTGAGACTCGGTTTCAAAATAAAGAATAAAAAATAGGGCTGGGGGTGTAGCTCGGAGGTAGAATGCCCCTGAGTTCAATCCCCAGTACCGCAAAAATAAATAAATAAATAAATAGTAATTAAGCAAGGTATGGTAATTCCAGTACCTGGGAGGCTGAGACCCGAGGATCGCAGGTTTGCTGGGGCCAACCTCAGCTACCTAGTGAGGCCCCTCGAAATTTAGTGAGACCCTGTTTCAAAATAAAGAATAAAACAATGGGGCTGGGAGTGTAGCTCAGAGGTAGAATACCCCTGGGTTCAATCCCCAGTTCTGAAAAAAAAAAAAAAGAAAGAAAGAAAAGAAAAAGAAAATAGAAAATAGGAAGAAAAAAGGAATATTAAAGGTTGACTCTTTTTTGTTGTTGTTACTAGGGATTGGACCCAGGGGCCTTCTCTCTCTGTGCCACACCCCAGACCTATTTCATTTTTCATTTGGAAACAGGGTTTCACTAAGTTGCTGAGGCTGGCCTCAAACCCGTGATCCTCGAGTCTCCGCCTCCCAAGTACTGGGACAACAGATGCGTGCCGCGGTGCTGGGCTAAGGATTGACATTTGCAAGCTGTGGCTGAGCTGACCAGAAGGAGACTTGGGTGCCCACGAGGCCGGGGCATGGGGACGGGGCCAGGGTGCTGTTACCTGAGGGGACGCCGGCACGGGCTGGGTTGCTGCTGCCGCAGGATGCAGAGCCACGGATGCTGGCGAGTCCGCTCCCCCGTCGGGACTCTGCATGCTCAGTCCTGCAGGGAGGGAGAGTGTCACGGAGGAGGCGCACAGTGCTCATCCAGACGCCAGCCCAAGAATCCTCCCCAGGGCCCGTGGCTCCTCCTCCCCGACAGTGTTTGCTCAGTGCCCTAGCAGAGCCCGAGCTCTGGACGGCTGCTTGCTCTCTGGGGCTACTGCTCCCCAACTACAGTTGATAAGCCCCTGAGGCCAGGTGTCTCAGTTGCGGAGGGTCTCACTAAGTAGCCGAGGCTGGCCTCGAACCTTTGATCCTCTGGTCTCAGCCTCCCGAGTGCGCCACCACGCCTGGCTTGAAAAACCTTTTTGAATATGAAGCAAAACTGACAACTGATTAAATTGTGTTTGAATCCGAGTGTGCTGGTGTAATCCTGCTTTATTTGGGGGAGCTTTCCCTGATTCCCCATTCCTGGCCCAGGGTCTCTGGCGCCACCTGGGCGGCGCCTCACCTTTCTGTCCTGAGCGAGCGTGACTCACTTCTGACCACTAGATGGCGCCAGAGCCGCACACTACCGGCTGCGGTGGCCTACAAGCTAAAGCCCGCGGCTGGGCACTCCTGTTCTCTTCCTTCCTTTTCAAAAGATTGGGAGGGAGTATTTTTAAGTTGTGATTTTCCAAGAGTGTATTTCCCAGCTCTCTGTTTCCTCTCTCCTCGACAGACCCGACCTTGGAAATCCCTGTTGGAGGTTAATTTCTCTAAATGTGTACCCCCGTCGTTTGCACAGACCCTCCACTTCCTTCCCATGGAGGCCAGGGAGGGGTGGCCAAGTCGGTGACACCAAGAGGAAACCACTTGATAAGAACTCTGTGCGAAAAGAACCCACCAGTGAGGGAGGAAGGGAGCGCGGGTGTGGGGCCAGGGCCGGGAGGTGCCCGCTAGCTACTCACCGAAGGGTCTCCCATCCCCGCCCCTCCTGCACACTGGCTGTTCCTGGGGCATGGGGCAGTGGCCTGGAAGTGACCCGGGACGAGCAAAGAGCTGGGTGGGGGCTGGGAGGGGGACCGCCCTGGCTAAGCACACCGGCATGGGGAGACCCAGGGGGCCAAGGGTGAAAGAGCCAAATGGACATTTCAGCTGCTCCCGATGCAGGGACACTTTGGATCTGGCCAGGTGAGCTGCAGGACCCAGAGGTGTTACAGCATCTCAGTCATGGTATCCCAGGACAATTGTCAGTTATGGCCCGGTACATTGGTGCACACCTGTCACCCCAGACACTGGGGAGACTGAGACGGGAGCAGCACAGACTCGAGAGTAACCTCAGCCATTTAGCGAGGCAGGAGGATTGTACGTTTGAGACCAGCCTCAGCAACTTAGCAAAATAAGATAAAAAGGGCTGGGAATGTAGCTCAGTGGTACAGTGAGTGCCCTTAGGTTCAATCTCCAACACCACAAAAAGAAGAGGAGGAGGAGGAGGAAGAGGAAATCAAAAAAGATAGAGGAACACAACTGGAACTTTATTCTTTGCGTGCGTGCGTGCGTGCGTGCGTGGTACTGGGGATTGAAGCCAGGGGTGTTTTACCTCTGAGCTGCATCCCAGACCTCTTTTATTTTTATTTTGAAACAAGGTCTCATTAAGTTGATGACTATTTGCTGAGTATGTCCTCGAATTTGTGATCCTCCTGTCTTGGCCTCCCAAGTATTGAGATTACAGGTGTGGGCCACAATGCCCGTCTACACTTATTCTTTAATACAAAGCAACACATTACTGGTGTTTGTAACATGTTCTATTGAGTGAAAGCAGCTGGGTCCAGAGGAGAGCAGACTATTGGATGGAGAAACTAATCTAAGGTAAAAAATGAATCATACTCTCTAGGGAGATGGACACATTCTCTATGCCAACAGGAATAGGTTATGTGGAATACCTATTTGTGAAAATCAGCCAGCCAAGATTTCTGTACATTATGTAAATTTTAACAACAACACTATAAGAATAGGCCGGGCGGGTGTGGTGGTGCACACCTGTAATCCCAGTACTGGGGAAGCTGAGACAGCAAGATCACAGGTTCCAGGACAGCCTCAGCAACTTAGTAACATTCTGCTTCAAAATGAAAAATAAAATAGGGCTGGGGGTGTAGCTCAGAGGTAGAATGCACCTGAGTTCAATCCCTAGTACCGCAAAAAAAAATAAAAATAAAAAACTATCAAGACATACTGACAGAGTGGGGGTGGGGCACCCGTGGATGTGTGTTGAGGAGAATGGAACAGTGCTGACCACCACAGGGGTGATGACCACCTGGGGTTGTTTGTGCAGTGTTACTCTGTGGATATGTAGATGTGTAAGATTTCTGTAATAAAAAGTTAAACACAGAGCCGGGCGTGGTGGTGCACACTTGTAATCCCAGCATTTGGGAGGCTGAGACTGGAGGATCCGGGTTGGTAGCCAGCCTCAGCTACCTAGTGAGGCACTCCGCAACTTAGTGAGACCCTGTTTCAAAATGAAGAATAAAAAAAATAGGGCTGGGGGTATAGCTCGGAGGTAGAATGCCCCTGAGTTCAATCCCCAGTACCGCCAAAAAAAAAAAAAGTTAAACACACACAAACACCCAGACACAGCTGTCATCTGGAAGGAGAAGCAGAAAGCATTTTAGCGCTGCCTTTCTCATCACAAGCTGGTTCCCCGCCCCGTCCCACTCAGGATGTGTCAATCACCCCCTGGTCTGGTGGATCCCTGCGGTATACACTACCTGCCCGGTACCTGTCTGGGTTACCAGATCAAGTAGCACAGTGTGGGCTCAAGAGCTCCTTCCTTTACTAAATAATGGCCCCCGAAGGGCAAGAGAGGGAATGCAGACAATTCGATTCATAACAAAGAGAAGCTGCAAAGCGCTTGCTTCCCTGGAGTGAAAAGCTGAAAGTTCTTGACTTAATAAGGAAAGAAAGAAAACTGAGGTTGCTAGGATCTACAGTGAACCGCGTCCTTGTCTCTTGCAGTGCCTACACTTTACAGCCGGATGTGGTGGTGCACGCTTGTAATCTCAGCACCTGGGAGGCTGAGACAGGAGGATTGCAGGTTCCTGCCCAGCCTCCGTAACTCAGTGAAGCCCTGTTTCAAAATAAAAGATAAAATAGGGCTGGAGGTGGAGCTCAGAGGCAAAATACCCCCGGGGGTTCTCTCACCAGTACCACAAATAAATCAATCACACTTTATTCCCGGATAGGAAAAGCCCAGTCTATGCACAGGCTCTGGTACGTGGTGATTACAGACGTCCATTGGTGGCCTTGGAAAGTACCCCCAAAGATGAGAGGACCACTGTTATGGTCCAGGGTGAGCCTGCCCCTGCCCTGGGGACCAGTGGCACTCGCTGGGCTGTGGCCTGTTGGCAGGGACCAAGGACGTCCCTGGCTTGCATTCCCTCCGTCTGGGTCCCAGGCGCCAATAAAAAGGCTGCAGCCAGACTGGCGTGGTGGCGGCACACTTGTAATCCCACTACTTGGGAGGTTGAAACTGGAGGATCTGGGTTCGAGGCCAGCCTCAGCTACTTAGTGAGGCCCTCGGCAACTTAGTGAGACCCTGTTTCAAAATAAAGAATAAAAATAGGACTGGGGGTGTAGCTTGGAGGTAGAATGCCCTTGGGTTCAATCCCGGTACACACACACACACACACACACACACACACACACACAAAGGCTGCAGTCAGGCTTGGTGGTACACACTCGTAATCCTAGTACTTGGGAGGCTGAAACTGAAGGATCACAGGTTTGAGGACAGTGTCAGGAATTTAGTGAGGCTTTCATCAACCTAGTGAGACCGTTTCCAAATAAGAAATAAAATTGGTCTGGGGATGTAGCTCGGAGGTAGAAAGCCTTTAGGTTCAATTCCCAGGACACTCCCTCCCCCTCCACACACACACACACACACACACACACACACACACACACACACACACAC
>PVLC010038201.1:0-14881 GCA_004027655.1 Graphiurus murinus | reverse complement strand
TTTTTTTTTTTTTTTTTTTGCCATACTGGGGATTGAACTCAGGGGGGTTCTACCTCTGAGCTTCACCCCTAGTCCTATTTTTTATTCTTTATTTTGAAACAGGGTGTCACTAAATTGCAGAGGGCCTCACTACGTAACTGAGGCTGGCCTCGAACCCTAATCTTGCGGTCTCAGCCTCCCAAATGCTGGGATTACAAGCGTGTGCCACCACGCCTGGCTGCTTATGTGAAATTTAAGCATATTTTTACAAGGCCAGCAAATAATTTTCAAATAATAGACATTCAAATATTAGCTGATAGAATTATGGATTTTTCAGAAAGTGTAGCTGATCCCAGTGGCGAAGGCCTGTAATCTCAGTACTTGGGAGGCTGAGTCAGGATAATGGCAGATTCAAGGCCAGTGAGTGGAATCTTAGCAAGATCCTGTTTCAAAATTTAAAAAATGAAATGGGGCTAGGAGTGTAGCTCAGAGGTAGAACACCCTTGGGATCAATTCTTAGTGCTACACACACATACACACACACACACACACACACACACACACACACACACACACAGGGCGTGGTGGCGCATGCCTGTAATCCCTGTACTTGGGAGGCTGAGACAGGAGGATCACCGGTTTGAGATCAGCCTCAGGAACTTAGTGAGGCCCTCAGCAACCAAGTGAGACCCTATTTCAAAACAAAAAGTAATCTAGGGCCAGATGTATAGTGCTAGAACGCCTCTGAGGTCAGCTCCCCCCCCCCCAAAAAAAGGGAGATCTCTTTATTATTGAATCAAATGAGAAATTTAAAGGCAGAGGATTTTGTTTTAATGAGAGATTGATCTAACAGTTTGGGAGATACATAGGAAACTGTCACTGTCCTTGCCTCTGCACACTTCCCTGGCTGTGGCCTGAACTCTTCAGAGAACTCAGCGTAGTTCACACGGCAGGAAGGACTCACTTCTGGTTCACATGGTGTCTTAGACTATGGAAGATGTTCCTCTGAATTCCCCCTTCACAGATGGTACACTCAACTGACATGCACACACTTGACTTCTGTTTTGATTCTGGTTCACATTTGGGAGTCACGTGGGCAAATCCACAGGTCAGAGAGCACAAGTTACAGAATCGTGGGAGAAGGGGGAAAGCTAGAGGTTTGCTGAGGAGTTTTGTTTACTAGTAATCCTGGGGACGAAGGGAGAATGAAGTACAGGCCGTTCTATCTGCCTGCGATGTGGGATGCGGAGAGTCGATGCCAGACTTGGGTGGAGGGCGGACTCTGCGCTCCCTACCTGCGGGTCTTGAACAAAATCCTCTCAACTTCCCAAGTCTTGGTTTCCTTGTTTGTGAAAATGAAGGTATCTTCCTTAACGTGATAAAAACAGTAAATGAAAAAAAAAAAAAAAAAAACCATGTGTGAAACCCTGGGGAAAGAGGCATGTTCAGTGTTACTTCCCACCACCACGCCACATCTGTCAGAGTTGAGAATGGGGAGATTTTGGAGGGGAAAAAAAATGATGCCGAAATAGCACAAGTAAGCACATGGTAGCATATCAGTGAAGCTGTTCTGCTTCCTATCGCAATTATTGTTGTGCATTAACGAGTCATTCAACAACCCAATACCTGCTCTAAGTCAGGATAATTGTCGGTGTACTTTGCAGTAACTTCAATCTTCTAAAGATATCTTCTTTTTTTATTCTTTATTTTGAAACCGGGTCTTACTAAGTTGTGGAGTGCCTCACTAGGTAGCTGAGGCTGGCCGTGAACCTGGATCCTCCGGTCTCAGCCTCCCAAATGCTGGGATTACAAGTGTGCGCCACCATGCCCGGCTAAAGATATCTTCTTAATGATTTGCACAGGAATGCTTGCAGTCAGGCAGGTATTATCAAATCCATTTTAATGATATGAAAGCCAGGGCTCGTGCTGTTTCTGTGGTGCTTATAGTATCATTTTTGTTGTTGTTGTTTAAAATATATGCTCTTTAGAAGTCTGTCTGGAGAGTTAGCACAATACCAGATGTCTATAATTTAACCACAATGACAGATAATGAACTTTGTTTTTTTTTTAAAATAAAAAGCAAGCAGTTGTAATATGCAAGAAAGGATCTCATTCAAAATCACTTTCAGGATTGAAAACTTCTGGGTGTCTCTACATGCCTTGTCCACCAGGGGGCACTGTGCCCGCTCTTAGCGGCGGTTCCAAGCTGTTTCCTTTAGCGCTAAGTAAAAGTTGAAGTTTATAGATTTGCCGTCTGATGCCCCTCCCTGCCCCATTTCTCAATCATTCTGCTTTGAGGGCAGGTGCCTCGAATTCTAAATATGTATTTAAAACATTTTATCTATGTATCCCATTAGCTCTTAGAGTTCATTTAACAACTCCTATTTAAATTTTTATTTTTGAAGATTAACAGGTAAGAGCTGGGCATGGTGGCACACGTCTGTAATCCCAGTTCTTGGGAAGCTGAGACAGGAGGATCACACGTTGGAGAACAGCCTCAGGGAGTAGTGAGATTCTCATCAACCTAGTAAGACCCTGTTTCCAAATAAGAAAATAGGTCTGAGGGTGTAGCTCCAAGGTAGAATGCCTCTGGGTTTAATCCCCAGTAAAAAAAAAAAAAGGAGGAAAGGAAGGAAACCAACAGGTAAAACTGCACATATCACAGCTGCTTTGATAGTGTATATATTGCAGAACGGCCCAATCAAGCCATTATTTATCATATGCATTACCTCACATGCTTATCTTTATATGTGTATGATGCACACACTTAAAATCTTTCAGCAATTTTCAAAAGGACAGTATGTTGTTATTAACCATAGTCACCATGATGTGCAATGATTCCCACGCCCCCTTTCCCCCTTTCTAACTGAGGTGTGGTATCCTGTGACCAAGGTCTCTCCCAAAGGCCCCCGTCCCTGCCCCTGCTAACCACCATGTTACACTTCCACGCGTTCAACTTCTTCACGTCCACATAAAAAAGGAGATCAGGTGGGAGTTGTCTTTCTGTGCCGATCTTGTTTCACTCAACATCATTTGCTCTATGCTCAGCCATATTGTCGCAAATGGCAGGATGTCCTTTTTCAAAAGCCAAATCGTATTTCATTGTGTGTATATTCTGCATTTTCTTCATCTATTCATCTATCGATGGAAACTGGGGTAGAGTCCACATCCTGGCTATGAATAATACAATGAATGTAGGGGGTCTAGATAGTCCTTTGGCATACTCTTTTTTGTTTTGTTTTGTTTTTGGTACTGGGGGATGTACACAGGGGCATTCTACCTGGGAGCTACACCCCCAGCCCTATTTATTTATTTATTTATTTATTTATTTATTTATTTATTTATTTAAAACAGCTGGGCATGGTGGCACACTCCAGTAATCCTAATCCTTGGATGTCTAATACAGGAGGATCACAGGTTTACAACCAGCCTTAGCAACATAGGGAGGCCATCTGCAACTTTGTAAGACGCTCTTTCAAAAAAATAGACTAGGACTGAGGGTATTTCTCAGAGATAGAATGTTCCTGGGTTCAATCCCCAGTAAAACACACACACACACACACACACACACACACACACACACACACACACGATTGAAGAAAGAAGAAAGAAAAGAGGGAGGGAAGGAAGGAAGGAAGGAAGATAAAGAAGGAAAAAGAGAAGAAAGAAAGAAAGAAAACAGAATCTTACTAAGTTGCTGAGGGTCTAAGTTGCTGAGGCTGGCCTCGAACCTGTAATCCTCCTGTCTCAGCTTCCCAAATACTGGGATTACAGGTGTGCACCACTACATCCAGCTTGACATACTTCTTTCAAGATCTTTGGATTATACCTGGTAGCATTGGAATTGCTGGATCGTATGGTAGTTCTATTTTTAATGTTTTGAGGAACCACCAGACTGCTTTCCACAATGGCTATACTAATTTACAGTACAACCCTATGCAAGAACCCCCTGTTCTCCACATGGTTGACAGCACCTGTTGTATTTTGTATTTAGGGTAATGGCCATTCTAACAGGTATAAGATGGTAACTCTCACATTTTAAAGTAAAAGGAAAAAGAAGCTCATGAAGATTTTTCTATCTTCCCAACTGTCTAAGGCAATGAGTTTTTTTAAGTTTACACCTGAGGAAATAGTTTCAGATAAAGTAATTTCCCCAAGTCAGGCAGACAGTAAGCCAAGAAACTAGGACTAAACCCAGGTGTGTTCAAACCCCACATCTTTTTTAAACCTACTTTTTAATAGTTCAATTCTGTAGGACAAACTAGCATTAAATTCTAATGGTGTCTTTTTAGACTTGTTTGAAAACAAAAAGGGCAAGATTTTTTTAAGCAATACCAATTTCAAAAATCCTTTTTTTTTGTTTTTGTTTTGTTTTGTTGTTTTTTGTTTTTGTTTTTGTTTTGTTTTGTTTTGTTTTTGCGGTACAGAGAATTGAATTCAGGGGCATTTAACTCTGAGCTCCACCTCCAGCCCTATTTTTTATTCTTTATTTTGAAACAGGGTCTCACTAAATTGCAGAGGGCCTCACTAAGTAGCGGAGGCTGGCCACGAACCCGGATCATCCTGTCTCAGCCTCCCAAGTAGTACTGGGATTACAAGTGTGCACCACCACGCTTGGCTTGATGCCCTTCTCAAATTTTTCTTTTTATTATTTTTTCTCTCTTTAGTGATTCTCCTCCCCGTCTAGAGTTAATCTACAAACTAGTTTTGACAGTGTTGTATTCCTGCCTTGGTTCATCTTATTTCCTAAGTTAAAAAGTACCCATAAAACTTTGTCATCAGCAGGTCCAGGGTGGATCTTGGAACTCTGCATTTCTAACCAGTGTCTAGAGGATGCTGATATTCCAGATATGTGTGGACCACACTTTGAGTAGAAAGACCTCTGTGTACTTTGCATAATATTTTGCACGTGGCAGGTTAACTCCCGTGTAACAAAAAATATAAAAGTGAAAGCAAACTCCAAACGCAATCTACGGCGAGATGCCACTACACACCCAGAAGTATGGCTAAATTTTAAAACACTGGCAAGACTGAGTGTTGGTGAGAATGTTGGACTGCCTGGAATCTCATGGACTGTTAATGGGAATGGCAAACGGTGCATCCACTTTGGTAAAGGATCTGATAGTGATCTTTAAAAATTAACATATACTTACCCTAAGATCTAGTAGTTCCTCCCTGAGGTACCTACCAAACAGAAATAAACACACGGCTGTAGAAGGACTTGCACAAAAATATTTATGACATGTTTATTCATAATAGCCCTGAACCAAAAATAGCACAGATGTCCATTCACTGGTAAATGGTTAAATAAGTCATGGTGTGTCTGTA
Source organism: Graphiurus murinus (assembly GCA_004027655.1). NCBI lineage: Eukaryota > Metazoa > Chordata > Mammalia > Rodentia > Gliridae > Graphiurus > Graphiurus murinus. The sequence continues at coordinate 9,574 of PVLC010038201.1, read as the reverse complement.
CATGCCATGATGGCTGTTGCTTCTGCCCATGGAAGAGTGGCTCAGGCTCTCTCATGAGGTTACAGTCAGGCAGAGTAGGGTGGCAGCCGGGTTCCACTGCGCTGCAGAATCTGCTTCTTGGTTGACTTACTCACATGGCAGGTGGCAGGAGGCCTCAGGTCCTTGCTACATAGTCCTCCTCATAGCGCTGCTTGCGTGTCCTTATGACATGGCTGCCGACTCCTTTCATATGGGTAACCCAAGAGAGAGAAGAGCTGTGGCTGCCTCCAGTCCTACCTTGAGGACCAAAGGCTCCTAATAAAAAGGCATGGACTACTGCTACACAGCAACATGGAGAAACCTCAACTGCATTATGTGGAGGGAAACAACCAGACACAAAAGAGACCTTCCATGTGACTGTATTTCTTCTTATTTTTCTATTTTTTATACTTTTAATGGTGCATTGTAATTACATATCATGGTGAGTTTCAAAATGGTACGTTCTGCCAGGTGTAGTGGCACACACAGTACTTGGGAGGTTGAGACAGGAAGATTACAGGTTCAAAGTCAGCCTCAGCAATTTAGCAAGATGTTGTTTCAAAATAAAATGAAAAGGGCTGAGGGTATTGCTCAGTGGTTGAGTGTGCTAAATTCAATTCCCAGTACCAACAAAACATAATAAAGTGATATATATATATGCACATACGTACACATATACATATGTGATACATATATATGTCACATATGTATATGTGATATACATATATATCATATATATATATATATACGCACACACACACAAATATATTTATATATATCTCACTTGGTCTATGGCCATACCATCCTGAAAACATCCAATTTCATCTGTTTATATTTTTTTCATGTGAAACTATAGAAGGCAAAACAAATCTATAATTTTAGAAGAGTCATAACTGTGGTTTCCTGGGGACAGAGGTAGACAGGGATTGTTTAGAAGGATCACTGGGAGAAGTTTCTAGAGGGATGGAGTGGAAGTTTCTTCATCTTGACAGGACTCTGGGCTGCAGAGATGTATGCATTCATTCAAACTCAAAGAATACCACATGTAAGGTGTATACATTTCATTCTTAGAAAATTTTATTTACAAATAAAATGCATTCTAAACAAATGCCAAACTGTCATTAATGATATGCTGCTGAAATGTTTAGAGATGATGTTTCCTCATGTCAGTGATTGAATTGAAAAGCATCAAAAAGTAAGATGAGGGAAACAGAGCCAGGTGTGGTGGCGCACGCTTGTAATCCCAGCATTTGGGAGGCTGAGACCGGAGGATCCGGGTTCGCGGCCAGACTCAGCTACCTAGTGAGGCACTCTGCAACTTAGTGAGACTCAGTTTCAAAATAAAGAATAAAAAATAGGGCTGGGGGTATAGCTCGGAGGTAGAATGCCCCTGAGTTCAATCCCCAGTACCGCAAAAAAAAAAAAAAAAAAAAAAAGATGAGGGAAACATTACCACGTATGTTTGTATCAATGTGAATCCCACTATGAGATATAATTGCATTGTAGCAATAAAAGCATAAAAAATAAGATGGATGGATGTATGGATGGATGGATGGGTGGATGGAAGGATGGGTGGATTGATGATGTTGAAATAAATATTGGCAAATGGTTATTGTCAAATCTGGATAGCGGGTATGTGAGTATTCTTCAGCTTTTCTGTAAGATTGAAACTTCTAAAATACACTTTTATTGGTGCATTGCAATTATACATCATAACGAAGTCTAGCGTGATATGAACCTACCTGTGCACAATACTTGGTTTTCCCCTCTGGATCCCACTGCATTCCTGCCCCTTCCCAGTACAGGTCATTGAACTTGAGATCGACAATTTTATATATATGCACAGCATTATTTGAACCTTCATCACATCACCTTCCTCCATCAGAGTCTCTCCCCCTTATCTGAGGTCCCTTTCGCTACCCAATCTCTGTCTAGCACCCACATATGAGAGAAAACATACAAATGTTTGCTTTCTGAGACGGGCTAATCTCCCTCAGCATAGTATTTTCTAATCCCACCATTTTCCTGCAAATGACTCCAATTTTGTTTTGCTTGATAGCAAAGTAAAATTCCATGGTGTGTGTCTACCACTGTTTCCTAATCCACTCATCTGTCGGTGGACGCCTAAGGCTGGTTCCATAATTTGGCTATTGTCAGTGGTGCTGCTATAAACATGGGCATTTATAATAAAATATCTAAAAGTAAAAAAAGCAATAGGGATGAGACACTTCTGCCTATATCTGTGCCCTGACCCCGACCTGGGGAGGGGGACGGGCAGCACTATGCTGCCCGTGACCTGCGTGAAACAAAAGAACAAGCAAGCACTCTAAACAGACTGAAAGCAGTTGCGGCAAAGGCTGGGAAACACTGGCCTATACTGGCTGAAACCACAATCACTGTGTGGACGGAGGCTCTCAGTGGCAACTAGTGTCTAAAACCACGGGGGAGTTGCTCTAAGACCTGAATTTCTCCATTCCAGTCCCATGATTCACAAGCACCCTGATGAAGCTTCTTGATACTGAGGTTTAACGCATGCTGGCACAGTTTACTTAGAAATGTCTAACTTTCTGATAAGTTTTATGATAACTTAATCCATGCTTTTTCTGCTAGGCTAATCTGAACTGGTAACCTTTCCTACTGACTGAATGCAAATGACAGCTGGGAATGTGTTAGTCATTGCATTAGTTGGTGCTCATGGTGATGGGACTCAGGCTCCTTACTGGTATCTCAAAGCTGGCTTCTTTTTAGAATCCCCCGCAAGCTTTTAAAGCATTGGCAATGTGCCTCTCCTACGGCAATAGGATCCATTTGGAGTTGTGGGTGAGCAGCTGGGCAGTCTGGGCATCCCTCTTTTTAAAGTTCTCCCCCGGTGATTTTAATACTTGTCACATAACTAGATCTTCAACTTTTAAAAGTCAAAAACAAATCTTCGAAGAGACTGTAAAGAAAAGAATTTTACTTTCAAAATACTGTTTAGGACAAAGTTTCTTCAGGTTCGTGTGAGTCTCTCTTTATTTCAGTTCCTAGAGATACTCATCAAAGTGTGATGGGCCAGTGATCTCACCTTAAATAGAACAAACTTCAGTTTTAGACTTCCAGTAATAATAAGATCTCATTGGCAGAATTGACTTTTGTCTTACTTAAACTGAAATGGCAGTGCTCCTAATGATTGGAAATGTTGCCAGCTTCCCAAATTCTGACATATGTATGAATATAGCAGGCTGAGTGTGCATTTAGGGTAGACTCCAAAATGCTGTCTGAGACAAAGCTTCATATTTGATATTTCAAAAGCAGCATCGAAGGGGGCATTGTGGTATGAGGAGAAAAAATAAATCAAAGAATCACAATGATGTTGGCCTTCCTTCTCATTGGTCCAGCCATGGGAGGTGGGAGAAGCCAGGGTCTTAGCAAGGATTGGGGTCAAGGTCAGGCTGGAAGGTGCCTGGGCATTGGAGGTATCACCTTTGCTTCCCTCCCGTCCTCCCTCCCCCTGCCTGCTCCCTGGCCAGGTGTCAGCACCCAGGCGATTAGAAAGTCAAAGTCTGCGGAGCAGAGGGAGCCTGGGCCTGGCCCAGAGCGCTGCGCACTGTGGATCTGATTAAGAACAATGTGCTGATTGTTCTTCCTTTGCAGAGCTAGCAGCGCCTGGTGCCAGCACAGAGCTGGCTGGCTCGGAGAAGCATCCGAGCAAAGCCTAGTGATCAGGCGTGGGGCACCTGCTGCTGGGGTCGGTGGATGTGGGGGCACAGGAGATGCAAAACAGATGGTTAGAAACATGGGGAACTTATGGGGCAGGTTCCACTCCACATTTTCGGTTTTAGAGTTTATCTCACTAGAGAAAGGGATAGATAATGGCTAAGAACAGGTGTCCATCAACAGATGAATGGATTACAAAAAAATGTATATATACACACCATGAAATTTTATTTGGACATAAAGGAGAACAAAATTATGCCATTTTCTGGAAAGTGGATGGCCCTAGAGAATCTTATGCTAAGTGAGATTAGCCAGTTTCAGAAAGTGAAGGTCATGTATTTTGTCACGTATGTGGAAGCCACAGGGTAACTGGGATACCAGAGGCATTTCAGATAAAGGAGAAGACGCCTCAGTTGAGCAGTGGGTGGGGAAGGTCTAGGAGGAAGGAGATTTGATGAAAGAAACACTTCAAATAATGCTATGTCCCTGTACAACATAATCGGCGCCAATCTTAGTAACATGTTTGCAGAATGAGAGGTCGCAGGATGAGATCTGGAGAGAAACTCAGCCAGAGCTGGGTGCATGTATGCTTCTATCACATGGAACTTCATTATGATGCATAATCCCAATGCACCAATAAAAGCATATTCAAAAAAAAAGAGAGAGAGAAGAGAAAAAAGGAAACAATAACACCACTCCATAAGACCTGGGTAGAAGCTAGAGAGCTCACCCTACTCCACGTACAGACTCCTCAGAGGAAGAGTCGTGCTCTGCAGCAAGTGGGAGGGGCAGGAAAATGACCAGCCCAGGTTTTCAGGGATGTTGTGGGAGAAGCCCATCTCCTGCAGCCTCCCGTAGTGATGAGGGACAGAGAGCTTCAGGAAAGCATGACCTTCTGGAAAGGAGAGAAGTGCTCTGTTTGACTATCACCGTGCAACAAAGGGGTGAAACACCATATGGCTCTTGGTTGCCTGATGCATTTACATGGAAAAAGTCTTTAAATATGTGTAAACGGGAACATATTTTTTAGAAAGGCACACATACAAATGTGTCATGTACAGTATCTCTGAGTGGTGGGATTGTGGAAGAATTTTGCTTTCTATTTTATGCATTTCTAGATTGCCTTCCTTATGTAAGAATGCAAAGCTCATGCATGTCTTTAAACCTTGGGAAAAGCCAGACACAGTGGTGCATGCCTGTACTCCCAGTGTTTGGGAGGCTGAGAAAGGAAGGTGGGAGGTTTGAGGCTAGCCTCAGTAACATAGGGAGACTCAGCAACCTAGTGTGTGCCAGTATTAAAAAAAAATTGCTCCAGTATTAACTTCCACTAAAAATATAAAAAGCAGTCAGAGTCTGGGTGCCATGCAGGTTCCCAGGCAGGCAGAGGCACAGCTTGGCCTGTTACACTCCAGAGCTTCCTCTCTCTCTCTGCCCTTTGTCCTAATGTAAACCAATAGTAAGAATGCAGAGGCAATTAAAGCCTTTAGCCTTAAAAACAGGTGGGGGCAATCAGAGACTCTGTTTCCCTCCTATTCTTTGTGACACAGTCTTGGTATGGAAAATGTAAACTTCACAGGTTACTTCAAAGCACCCGTAATTAATAGGCAACCAATACAGCCCAATACAGCAGAGGTAGAAAAAGATAGATTATTAACCCCTCGCTTAGTAAGTGCACTGCTCGGAGACAAGGAGGCACCACCTGCCTAAGAAATAAGTCACTAGCCTGTTGTCTTGGTAACACTGATAAGAAATAAGAAAACTATTTAAGGGCCAGGGCTGGAGAGGAGGAGGGTTCCATTTTTGGGCTCTCCAGCGTGTCTTCCAGGCACGTTGCTTTTCTTCTCTTCCCTTTTTATTCCCTACTAACTTTGTTATAAAGACTTGTTAAAGCTGCAACCAAGTTGTCTATTGGTTTTAATTTCCTGACTCAATTTCTCTATTTGACTCGAGGAAAAGAGCCCACAGTACTATTACACCCGTAACACAGTGTATCCCTGTTTTCAAAAGAAAAAATGAAAAAATAAGAGCTGGACACATACACACACACACACACACACACACACACACACACACACACAAAACCTCAGGAGAAATACAAAGTATGGGTGGACATATGGGTCCCCTGGCTTTTGAGCTGACCTTCTCTGTGCCCTTTCTGAGTAGAGAGAGGGAAAAGGAAATTATTAAACCACACATTTCCTCGTTAACATGGCTGCCAGAAGAGGGATCATTGTGTTAATGTTGTGTCCATGGAGCATTCTAAAAGGATAGCAGTGGAGATTTATAGCTGAAGAAAACATCCGGTGCATTCCTGTGGGTATTTAAACCTCATAAGGCCATTTAAAAGCCAGGGTGGAGGCCTCCTTTCTGCTGCTCTGACAAATTGCCAGGGACTTTTCGTTTTTCTGGACACAGTCTTATGTGGGTCCTGTTTTGAGTTCTTCAAAGATGCAGATAGAAGTAGGCTGTGACCATGTGGATCACTTTGTTAACTCATCCTCATTCAGCTCCAGGACTTTGAACCTTTACCTTGTTTCCAATCACCAGGTTGGAGCAGCAGGGAGTAGAAATGTTAAGTAGCCAGGAAAATGCAAAATCAACCAAAACCAAAACCAAATAAGATCCCTGCAAGCTAGCTGGGACTGATAGATGTGCCCTTATCCCCAGTTTCAGGATGAGGAAACCAAGATATGGAAAGGTTCTGCAATCTGCCCTGAGTTGCACAGTTCCCTGTCCTTGCCCCAGGGCTTCCTGTACCACGACGGTGCCAACGGGTGGCTGGGACGCCAGCTGCATTGGCACGGGCTGCAGGACCCACCTTGCTGGGTGGTAGACTCACACCGACCGTCCTGTCTGACCTGCCAGACCTCAGTCTCATTGCTAAGACCACAGGAGAAACAATGCAGGGACCCAAGTGAACTGGCGTCATTCGTGAACGCTCACTTTATTCGGATTTTTTTTTCAAATTATTGTATATGCTTTTTATTTTTAAATTACACAGAAAAGGGGCTGGAGGTATAGCTAAGTGGTAGAATACTTGCCTAGCATGCATGAGGCCTTGGGTTCAATGCCCAGCACCATACACATGCACACAAATTATACAAAAAACACAGAAATGAAGTCATAATGGGAGAAATTCAAATAATTTGAAAGAATATAAAATTCTCCCTGGGCCCACCGACCTCCTCCTTCAAGACACAGTCTCACTCATTTCCTGGGCTTCACTGTGAAGATGATTGCAATCTTATACTGCCTGGCAAAATAATTTTCAAAACAGTTGCAATAGACCAGTGACTGCTACATGCTTCCTGTTCTTCCAGTTCTTGCCAGTTTAATGTTCCAGAAATACCAGGCACTAGTCTCGGTGCCTACACTAGGTTAGCTCTTAAAGAGTACAATTCAAGGTTGGGGGAGCAGCAACAGGGGTTTTATCAAGGGTAGTGGCAATGGAAACAGCCCACTGTTACAACACACATTATCCAGCACCGGTGTCTGGTCACACAGTAGCCCGCCTCATCCGCCATCTCTCGTCCCTTGTTTTACAAGAGCCTGGTCCCTTTCCCTTTCTCTAGAACCAAAGCTCACATTAAGAAGGAAGGTTTCCACACCCTCACTTCTAGCATTCTACCCTAATGTTGAATCAGTCTTGCTTTCGGCTTAAATCTAAACTTGTTCTTGGTACTTATAGTGAATCATCTCTAAAAAAGGGGGGGGGATGGTTAAACACCATGTCCCAGAATGCCCTCTTTCTGCTCCCACACACCTAGCCAAGTTCAGGGCACAATGACACAAACATGGACTGGAATGTGCAGATCCATGTCATCTTGAAGGCGCTGGTCTCTCCTGCACACGGGAGCGAGGGCAAGCCAGCGTCGTCTGTAGAGAGCTACTTCCCCCACGTGCGCCAGGACAGCCTCCCCTTGGGATGCCGGCCACACAAGCATGCCTTGTCAGCTGGTGCTGGTGACGTCACGGCCTCTGCAGCCTAATGTGTCAAGCCCTCTGAGTGGGGACGGACACGGAACTGAGGGCCACAGTGGAGAGGATTCGAGTCACCTGTCCAGCCGGCGGCCGCCAGACAGGATGCCAAGAGGGATAAAGCACTGCTTGGCACGGCACCGTGAGGGATGGAGGTGCTGTCACCTGTCACCACTGGACTCTTCTTGGAGCAGTCACTGATCTCTTACACACTTTCTCCAATAAGTTACATATCTCCCAAGCTGTCTCTGGGCACTTTTTTTGACCTGTATGCCACCCACCTCACCGCCCTGAACAATTGGACTGCAGACATGGCAAGGGCCAATCTTGATTTTATACCCTAGATCTGACTAGTGGGTCAGTCACATGGCACTTTCTTGGGAAAATGCCCAGCCTATCAGATCCTTTTAGCTTGGTGGCCTGTCTTAGCTCTCTCATGTGTCCCTGCCCTTGCATGCCGGTCCAAGTTCGAGGACCTGATGGCCTATGGTGAATATCCCCAGCATGGAGCTGATCTGTGACAAAATGAACTCTCTCCTGGCACCTGAAGCTCATCTCTGTAGCGCCCTCTTCCCATTGTGAACAGTTCCAGTTAACTATCTATATCCTGAGAGATGACTACTAGAATTACTCACACAGCAGGAAAGAAATGAGAAGCAAAGATACAGGCTGTCAGGTACCTCTGCACACCTGTTGACATCATAGGCAGAGTGGCAGAGGATCAGGGTCCAGAACGCGTGTGTGGGAGCTTCGGAAGGAGGGTAAGCTACTGGAGACCTCTTGTCCTCTTCTCCGTGCACATACTCTACAGCCATGGGGCACCAGCCACAGAGAGTGCCACCCAATCACTTGTGGTTTTTCTTCTCTGTCCCTTTGACTAGTCTACTCCACACACACTATTGCAGGGCAGGTGGGAATGGTATCCTAGGGCTGCTGTGAGCTTCTAGCCGGGGAGCAACTTCATTCCAAACATTACCTTGAGATGAAGAATACAACCAGATCGTGAGTAGAACAAGGAAATCTGCCCTGTGCTCTCCTGGGATGCTTCAGCGTTGGTGCGAATCCCCTGAAGTCTGCCCTCTGACCTGTACCAAAAGATGTTTCAGCATAGTTGCCGCAGAACACTAACACTTAAGTGTTGCTTAAACAGAGAGGTGATAGGAGGAAGGGAAGGGTGGAGGAAGGAGCTCAGAGCTTGCAAGGGGAACCTGGGTGGAGGTCCCAGGTCTGATATTTACAACTGGAATGCTGTGCCTGCCCCCTCCTCCATGGATGTCCTCGAGTGAGGCGGATTTCCATGCTACATGAGGTACTTTCCAGCTTTAACATTTGACGAGTCCATTTTCCTCCACTACTGAAACAAGAGAAACCACTTACTTTCATTTTCAACTAAGCCACTCTGCATTGTTATTTAGAGCAGAACATGACCTATTCATATGCTTGATCAAGATGAAACATGTCTACTCCATCTGGGGGGTTGTGCATGGTGATACCTTTCTAGTTGGTTAGTGGATACCTAGATTACAACATCCTTGATACACTCTACTGTTCCTCTTACCCAGGCTGGCAGAGTAACCCACATAGTAGTTTCTCAGTAATGTATCAAATGGCAAAAAAAAAAAAAAAAAAAAAAAAAAATGTCCTATAGAAGCTTTGGGGGTTGGAAATGCATCTCATAGGAGGAAAAAAAAATCTCTGTGCTCAACTAATTGGCCCAGTCTATGTGGAATTGTGCTAACTTACTAAATGAGTGTGGATGTGTTCAAATGGAAGATACTCAAGTTACAAGATTATTTCACCACTCAGAAAGTCCCTAAAGTACCCCAAGAAGCATGTGCAAGCATGCCGCAGAAAGCCATTCAAAGAAGCACAACATAGTCTG
>PVLC010038200.1:0-14907 GCA_004027655.1 Graphiurus murinus | reverse complement strand
CCTGGCTTCCTAAGAGTCCCGCTGGTGTACTATCTTGTTTCCTCCACAGTCTCCTGCACAAGCAGCCGGGAAGAGGGGTGACATCTCAGAGGGCTCAGAATCTAATCCGAACCTTCCTTGGCTCTCACGATCCACCCTCTCACCTTGTCTCCAATTCCATCTCCTCCTCTCTCTGTCCTTAGACTTCAGAAGAACTGGATTCCTTTCGAGTCCCAGGATGCACCTAGCCCTTCCTAACACTGGGGCAGCTAGCTGCACGTGCTGTTCCTTGCCTGGTGCTGACCTGGACACGGTGGTTCCACTGCCAACTTTGCCTCCAATCTGCTCTGGTTGACGACTCTGGTAAGCTGCGTCTCTTCCTGCTTCTGAGTGAACTTTGGCCCCCTGAAGAGACATGTGAAGTACTAACCCTTAGTGACTCAAAATGTGGCTGCATTTGAAGTAGAATTGTTATAGATAGAATAGGTTCAGTTAAGAAGAGGCAATACTGGGGTTGAGTGGGCCCTTAACTCAATATGGCTGGTGTCTAGAGAAGCCCTCTTGGAGGTCATCACGAGGTTATGGAGGTTATGGAGGGAGAGACTGGAGCGATGTGTTTACAAGCCAAGGAATTCCAAAGATTGCTAGCAGCACCAGAAGCTGGGAGACACAAGCAAGGGCTCCCCCCAAAGTTCCAGAAGGAGAACAACCCTGCCCAAAACCTTGATTTTGGACTTTTACCTTCCAGAACTGTAAAACAATAATTTATGTTTTTAAAGCTCCTAATTTATACTATTTTGTTATTGCAGCACTAGCAAACTAATACACCTCCTGCTATGGGTTGAATATGTGTATCAACCCCTCGTATTCATATGTGGAAGCCTGAGTTCCCAGAGTGATGGTATTTGGACATGGGTCTTTGGGGGTAAATTAGGTCATAAGGGCAGCGCCCTCAGAAGGGGATTAGTACCTGTATGCAGAGAGGAAGGGACATGGGAGCTCTGTTCCCACCATATGAGGACACAGTGGGAAGACAGCCATCTACAAACAGAAGACTGCCTCAGAGCCACCTGTCTCCCCAGAGCCTTGATCTTGGAATTCCCAGCCTCCAAAACTCTGAGTACTGAATTTCTATTGTTTAAAACACACATCCTGTGGCACTCCATACAGCAGCCTAGACACCTAAGGTACCACCATCATCCAGCTGCTCCTTCTACTTTCTTCATGGTCCTAACTACAACTAGTCCCCATTTTGTTCACTACTCATTTATATGTTTTTTTCTGGTTTTGTTTTGAAATTAAGAGTTGAACCCTGGAGCATTCTACACCCCACAGCCCTATTTAAAAAAAAAAAAAAAAACAGGGTCTAAGTTGCTGAGGCTGGCCTTGAACCTGCCATCCTCCTGTCTCAGCCTCCCACATACTGGGATTACAGGGGTGCACTACTACACCAGGCTTATATGCTTACTCTGTCTTCACCTTCATCCTATAAGCTATATGAATGTAGGCATTGGGAATGCCTCATTCATCATTGTCCCAGCAAATTAGGTTTTTTAAAAATTCAGAGATAGGGTGATGGTGGTACATAGATGTCACCCCCTTCCCCACCTAAGATCCAAACCAATAAGATTATACATAAAAGATTCCAAGAGTCAAAAGGTAAGCAAGATGGTAAACAAGGAAGTCCAGGTCCTCGTTGTCCTGTACAAACACCAGGTAAGCAACAACAGAGTGAAATGGTTCTATGGGAGTTCCAGAGACCAGTCAAGGGAATGGGAGGAAACTGCATGATGTTTGAAGGGGCTTATCCCATCCGTTCTCCAGTACTGTGCAGTCCAGAGGAATCCAGCCAATCTGGGTCCTCCGATGGGACAAAAGTACAAATGGAACCTGTTTTCCATTTCCTGGCTTGTCTCAGAGCTACCCAAAAGATGGACTTCCATCTTACCTGACAGCAATCACCCAGGAATGGTGACAAGTATGCTTAGCAGGAAAGAGGAGGCTGAAAGTAGTGGTGGTACATAACACCTGAGAATCACAGAGAACATCAGACCTCTGGGTATAGCAAAGGGCTATAGGCAAAGGGCCCTGGTAGAAAAGCTAAAGCTACGGAAGTTGCAGAGGTGAGAGTCTGGCCACGATCTGATCAGCTTTCTTCTGGCATGCTCTGCCTCCACGATGTTTCTTCCTTGTTGCTGGTCTACCGTGGACTGAGCCTCTGAAAGCATGAGTCAAAGAAACATAGGTATGCTCTACAATTTCCGTGTGGAGTAGGATGCTTCTGCTAAATGAAATGTGCTAAAGCTCTGATTTTGATAGCGAAATTGTTAGAGTTACAACCAGGCTCTGAATCTGCAGCTCTACCCTATCACTCTAGGGAATGCACCCCAATGTTCACCTGGCTGAGTAGAACTGTCAGCACAGCACCAGCTCTGGTCCTCACGGGCACCTTAGGATCCACCTAGTGCTAACTTTGCTGAGAAAACTGAGGCCCAGGGAAGAGAAAGGTTTGGCCCAAGGCCAGTGCATCATCACATTGAAGCAGGTGCTAAAATCCAGGTTTCCAAGGACTCATCTGCAGAAATATCTGGTATGGAGGCACAATTACTAGAGAACACAGAACACACACATACACGCACACACACACACACAATTGTGGTGAGAACATACAAATGACCATGTACAATGTGCATAGAAGATTGCTTTTGCCTCATTTACTATTAATGGTCCATGATGCCCATACCCATCTCCTTCACGATTTCTTTATGGAGAATGCACACAGCAATCATGTTGCTCTGTGAACCCAAGATGCCGCCTTCAAGTTACACAGGAATTTCCACCGAACAGTTCAAATAAATTTAAGTAATATCTCATGCGTCACAAGAAAACACGTCTGGGTGGATGAGCAGCAATTATGATAATCTTTGCTACTGCTTTAAGATCAAAGATCTGAAGCCCAGAATGCCTGGGACATGACAGAGCTCCTGGCCCCGGGCAGGGCGGGGCAGGGCAGGGTTTTGCTGGTGCCCAGGATCTCAGGTGTCTGAGCTGCTGGCTTCTTTATTGTTCCTTTGCACTGATGCTGGCCACAGCCTGCCAGACTCCCCTTCAAAACAGATGCTCCTCAAACCTCCCACTCTGCTTTACATTAAGTCTTTGTCAGTGCTCCATCCCGGTCAGAGTAACAGCCCACACTGGACACTCTTCTTCAACTCAGCTTTGAAAAATGGGCATTTGGGTAAAGCTAATTAGCATTTAAAATTCACATGAATGGAAACAATGAAGTACAGAGCCTGGTGGCCAGCGGACACTCTCCAGAGACTTTAAGGATCCATCCGAATGTGTACGCTAGTGATCTAGTTGGTTGTTTTCGCAGCAAGAACAGAGTTGCTTGACCCCCCACGAGCAGTCCCAGGAGCTGGAAAGGTGGCCCAAAGCTCATTTTCTTCCACATTTTTATTTTTATGTGGTGCACTTATGAATAAGAACATTTGGCGTTTCCCTCCAGTTAATTTTATGTTCTAAAGCTTTTTATATCCTGGTATGTCTCTTTTTATAGGTGGCTTTGGAAGGCTTAGCTGACATAAGTTGCATGCAGAAAGCCTGGAGTCACGACGGTGCCTTCTGCCAGTGTTCAGATGAGGTAGGAGTCTGGGAGGCATGCAGGCCATCTCCCTCTGCTCTGGAAGCCCTCTGGCGTCTGTGCGCCTTGATTTTGATTCCTACACGAGTTGTGGGCATCAGTTCAGGGCACTGTGGGAAGTTAATTAGGACTCTGGGGGAATCACTCACAGTAATCGCTGCTGCTTCTGACAATTCTCCTGGTAGTGCAGCATGCAACAAAAAGGGGAGTCAGCTAGTCTTGATAACTCCTGCTTTGCACAGGGATCGTTTGGACCATTTCCATTGTCTTGTTCGAATTCCACCACAGCTCTTTGAGGAAGCTGCTGTCAATATCTTGTTTTATTAATGTGGAAGTCAGGCACAGAGAGGTCAAGTCACTTACCAAAAGCCACACAGTTCACAAGATGTACATCTTAACTGCTGCACTAAATCAACCCTCACAGGACAGTTGATCCTGTTTTGGCAAAAGTGACATTCAGCTTCTGTAATTCCCTCTGCCTTCTGATAAGCTTCAAGGCACCTGAGCAAAGGTGGGGTATGTGTGCCATTCCAAGGATCTTGGGGCAGAATTGAGTATAGGATGGGAGCTTTATGAGATTAATAAGAGACTCTAAGCTAGGCACAGTGCTGCATGCCTGCAATCCCTGCACTTGGGAGGCTGAGACAGGTGGATGGCAGGTTCACAGCTAGCTCAGCAACCTAGCAAGACCCTGTTTTCACTTTTTTAAAGATTTTATTTTACTATTTTTTTGTGGTACTGGGAATTGAATCCAGGGGCATTGTAACTCCAAGCTACACCCCCAGCCCTATTTCCTATTTTATTCCTTATTTTGAAGCAGGGTCTCACTAAGTTGCAGAGGGTCTCACAAGTTGCTGAGGCTGACTGCCAAACTGCAATCCTGGTTTCCCAAGTACTGGGATTACAAGCATGCGCCACCACACCTGGCTAGCAAGACCCTGTTTTAAAACAAAAAGTAAAAACAGGACTGGAAATACAGATTGGAGGTAGAATGGGTTCAATCCCTGGTACCACAAAAAATAAAACAGAGAGAAAGAGAAACTGACTCCAGAGAAGACTCACAAAATATCGGGTTAAAGAACCTACTTCTACAGTTTTGTGACTATCTTACTAGAATCACTTACCAGAGGCACAGGTTTCAACAGAAAATCATACCTCTATAGAACATTCACCTGTGTGAAGCATAAACTATTTTTGCTCATTACTTCATCTCATTATTGTCTCTTTATTTTTTTATATTATTATCTTTTTTTTAATTGGTGTACTATAATCATACATCTTTGTTAGGTACAAGCTGAAAAAGGCATACATGCACACATTTCTCATTTAACCCTTCCCCAATTCCCGCCAAATCTGTGACATCATAAATAATGTTAAAATGTCCCTAATGTTGAAAACCCCAGGCCACAATTCTCTATTTCTCTGTCTATAACTTTGCAAAACAAATTGAGTAGCTAGGAAATAAGCCACTTTTATTTTTGAACATGAACATGTTGCTTGATGTGAAAAGCCACATTTTAACAGCTCAGGTGAAAACTCCAAAAGTGAGTCAACAAGTGGTCTCTCCCAACTGTTTCAGTTCTTCAGTGTATCCAGCTGGACCTCTAGACAAGGGGACAGAACAGGCATTTATCCTGATGGAAGCACAAAACACCTCCTGGTTTTTCCCAAACTCCTATCACAAGAAAAATGTAATATGAAAGCAAAAGCTGCATCATAAATGCTTTTGACTAAGAAGTTAAAAAGGCCAATGGCTTCAATTGTCACTGCACTGGAAACAGGTTGTCGAACTCCGTGGAGGTCTGCTTCATGCATGCTAAAGCTTTAAAAAAAAGAGGCTCTTTTTACTGAGCTGAAAATAAGTAAGTTGGGCATATTAAAAATCAAGTTTCTATCACAATCCAAAGCTAAGCTGTGCTTTTTACCAGTTTCTAAACTAATGTTAAATTTGACCAATTTACACTGAAACAAGGTAATTTGGGGAATGTAAAAATCAAGTCAAATCATGTAATTGATATACTTGGATTATCCTCATAGGCAAATGGAATGCTAAAAACAAAACAAAACAAAACAAAAAAAACACTTCCCCAGGGTGTGATCATTTTTTTTTCAGCCTTATCAAGGTATAACTGACAAATGAAAACTATATATTTAAGGCATATATATTTAAGGCATAAAATGCAACTGGGGGGCAGAGAGGAGAAGGGAGAATTAATGAAAGAAACACTTCCATTGACACAACATACATATGTGAAATTATCAATGCCAATCTCAAGATCACAATGGGCAAGGGGAGGGAGTGGACTGGGATGGCGGGGTGGGGGCGGGGGAAGCTCACCAAGTGCTGTGTGCATGTATATCACTACCACTCTGAACTACATTATGATGTGAGACTACAGTGCACCAATAAAAGTGTGTGTGTGTGTGTGTGTGTGTGTGTGTGTGTGTGTGTGTATTAGAACTGTGAACCCAAGGGCATTCTACCTCCAAGCTACACCCCCAGCCCTATTTTTAATTCTTTATTTGGAAACAGGGTCTCACTAAGTTGCAGAGGGCCTCACTAAGTAGCTGAGGCTGGCCTTGAGCCTGTGATCCTCCTGTCTCAGCCTCCTAAGTACTGGGATTACAAGCATGTGCCACCATGCCCGACTGTATAATTTTTAAATAATTTTTATTGGTGCATTGTAATTATCACAATGAGGTTCACAGGGACACATCCATACACACACACAGCATCACTTGGTCTGTTTTCCTCTCCACACCACCTCTCTCCTACATGATCCTGAGGTTCATAGTGATACATTCCTTTATGCTCATAACATTATCTCATGTTTCTGTCCCTGTACCCCCCACCCCGCCCTTTCCTCCTCCCTGCCCCAATCTCCTTCCACCACTCCACTGCTCTCTCTCTCTCTGCACATTTTCACCAGGTCCCTTTTCTTTCATATTTTCTCTCTGGCTTCCACATATAGAGAAAACATGTGCCCTTGGATTTTCTGAGCCTGGCTGAGCAGGATGTTCTCCAGTTCCTTGCACTTTCCTGCAAATGGAATTATTTTGTGTTTCTGTATGGCTGAGTTAAACTTCATTGTGTGTATATACCACCTCTTCTTTATCCATTCTTCTGTTGATGGACACATAGGTTGGTTCCATAACTTGGCTATTGTGAACTGTGCTGCAATAAACATAGGCTTGCATGCATCACTGTAGTATTCTGACTTTAATTCTTTTGGGAAGATACCAAGGAAAGGTACATCTGGGTCATGTGGTGGTTCCATTCTTAGTCTTTTGAGGAACCTCCGTACTGATCTCCATACTGGTTTTACTCCTACCAACAGTGCAGAAGAGTTCCATTTTCCCCACACCCTCACCAGCATTTATAGTTCTTTGTATGCTTGATGATTGCCATTCTGAAGTTAGATGAAATCTCAGGGTAGTTTCAATTTGCATATCCTTAATTGCTAATGATGTTGAATGCTTTTTCATATATTTGTTGGCCATTTTAATTTCTTCTTTTATGAAGTATCTATTTAGTTCAATTGATTGGGTTATTTATGGGGGTCTTGGGGGGTGAGTTTTTGGAGTTCTTTATATATTCTGGATATCAGCTTGCTGGCAGAGATTTCCTCCCATTCTGCAGGCTCTCTTTTCAGACTCTCGATTGTTTCATTTGTTGTACAGAAGCTTTTTAATTTGATGCTGTCCCATTTACTGATTCTTGGTTTCATTTCCTGAGCTTTAAGTGTCTTATTAAGGAAGTTTCTGTCTGTGTCTATATGTTGGAGAGTTGTTCCTTCATTTTCTAGTAATGGCAAAATTTCTGGTCTAATTTCTAGATCTTTTATCTACTTTTGAATTGATTCTTGTACATGGTGACCCTTGTACAAGGGGTTTTGTTTTATTCTTCTATATATGATCTAGTTTTCCCACATCATTTGTTGGAAAGGCCATCTTTTCACCAATGTATGTGCTTGGCGCCTTTGTCATATATCAGCTGGATTTGACTCTGTATCTTCTATTCCGTTCCATTAGTTGATGAGTCCATTGCTGGCTGTGTTACTAAAGTTCTGCAGCATCATTTGAAATCATCATTGTTCTTATTGCTTAAAATTGCTCTGGCTATTCTGGGTCTTTTATTCTTCAATATGAGTTTTAGGGTTTTTTTTTTTTTTTTAGTTTTATGAAGAATGTCACTAGTATTTTAATAGGGATTGAATCTGTAGATCACTTTTGGTAATCTGGCCATTTTGACAATGTTATTCTGCTTAACCAAGAACATGGGAGGTCTTTCCATCTTCTAAGGTCTTCTTCAATTTCTTTCTTCATTGTTCTATAATTTTTATTGTAGGTGATCTTTTTCCTCCTTGCTTAGATGTTTGTTTGTTTGTTTTGAGGCGATTGTGAAAGGGATTGTTTTCGGATGTCTTTTCCACCAGATTTGTAATTGGTATATAGAAAAGCTATTGATTTTTGTAAATTGATTTCGCATCCTGCTACTCTTCTGAATTTGTTCATTTGTTCATTATGACTAGAAGTCTTCTGGTTGAGGTTTTTAGGTCTTCTCTATATAGACTCATGCCATCTGCCAACAGAGATCATTTCACTTTTTCCTTTCCTATTTGTATACCTTTAATTTCCTTCTCTTTCCTAATTGCTCTGGCGAAAATTCTAAGAACTGTATTGAACAGATGTGGTAAGAGTGGACATCCCTGTCTCATTTCTGATCCTAGAGGAGACACTTTCAGGTTTTCCCTTTCAATACAATGTTGCCTTTGGTTTGGCCACATTCTGTCTTTACTATGTTTAGGTAAGTTCTTTCTATCTCAAATTTCTTCCGGTTTTTAACATTAATGAGTGTCGGATTTTGCCAAATGCTTTTTCTGCATCTATTAAGATGATCATGTAATTTTTATCCTTAGTTCTATATATGTGATGAGTTTCATTTATTAATTTGTGTTTGTTGAACCAACCTTGCATTCCTGCAATGAAACCAACTTGGTCATGATGCACAGTCTTCCACCTTGGATTCTGCCAAACCTCATGCATCCTTACTTCTTCCTGTCACTACCCCACACAGTGGATCTCAAAGTCAAGCAAGCTTGTGAGTCACTCTGGGCAGATGCTGAAACCCAAAGGCTGGGCCTGGCCCTGAGTGTCTGTTTCAGTGGGTGTGGTTGTGTTGCTGAACTCCACTCTGGCTTCTCCTAGCTCTGCATTCCTGCCACATGCAGTCACCTGCACATCACACTTACAGCCTGAGGCCAGCCCTATGATGATGCTCTTCCATCCCTGCATCTTTTCCCATGGTCTCTTGCACTCCCAAATCTGAACACTGTTGCCAAATGCATGGCTTTGCCAGACCTCACCATAGCTGTCACACACCCATATTTTACTGGCATGTACACATTTTTTTTTTTGTATTAAGGATTGGACTTAGGGGCATTCTACCTCCAAAATACACCCCCATCCCTTTTTATTATTTTATTTTGAAACAGGGTCTCACTAAGTTGCCGAGGCTGGCCTTGAACCTTCAATCCTCCTTTATCAGCTTCCCAAGTACTGGGATCAGTACTGATGGATATTAGAGAAAAACTGAAATGTATCTATCACAGTGGCGATGCCTGTTTCTGTAGGGTACACATTCAAAGCTGAGATACAGCAGTCACTCTCTCACTTCTCCAAACAAGATCTGTTTAGAGAAGGAGTCCTTCTGAATTAAATGCACTTTTCACGCATGTTCTTAGAGAATGAAAAGCTGGTATTGAGAGCAAACTCCCCTAGGGTGACTGGCGTTGGGGCTATCTTAATCTATTTCTGTTGCTACAACAGAACACCTGACACTAGGAAAATTACGAAGAATAGAGGTTTATTCATGCTTGCAATTTTGGAGGCTGGAAAGTCCAAGAGCCTGGTGCCAGCATCTACTCAGCATCTGGTGCAGCCTTCTTGCTGCATGACGACTACAACACCACAGAAAAGCAGAAGACACACAGAGTCACGCAAAAGCAACCCAGCACACCTGCTGCCTCGCTTTCTAATACCCTGCTCCAGCAAGCTGATCCAATCCCGCGAGAGTGAGAACTTCCTCGCCAGAGAGTTAATCCAGTCCTCGGAAATGCATTGGTCCTTCGACAAAGCTCAGCCCTCCTGGCCCAAATGCCTCTCAAAGTCTCTTGAAGGCCCTCAACATTGTCATGCTGGAACCAAATTTCAAAATGAGATTTGGAGGAGATAGACACGGGGCCCCTCTCAGCAGTTCTAGCATCCCGAGATA
Organism: Graphiurus murinus; assembly: GCA_004027655.1. NCBI lineage: Eukaryota > Metazoa > Chordata > Mammalia > Rodentia > Gliridae > Graphiurus > Graphiurus murinus. The sequence goes on along the minus strand of PVLC010038200.1, from coordinate 5,011 downwards.
TTCTATAAGTAGAATAAGACAGTAAAACTCTATTAAAGAGATCACAGCCAGACAGTGCAAGGGTCTCCAAAGGAGCTTTAGATTTAGACTGGATGCTAATCTTCTTTAAAACATAAGCCTTCTCAAGCAGATGCTCTCTCCTCTGTGATTGCTTTCAAAAGGCAAGGGAACAACTAGCATTTGGAGAGAAAGCAGGAGGGTGGAGGAGATCGCCGGGACCCTGCAACCCATGAATACCGTTTCTAAACTTTTGAATCAGTTTCACCATCTTCCTTGACCGTTTTCATGACAGATAATTATGCAACTTCCTCAGTTTAAAAGTCAAAATATATGTGTATGTTAAACAGTTTTAAAAATGCCTTCCATATAATCACTTTTCAGAGGTAGCTGGTAATATTTCCTTTACCTTAAATTAGGCAGTCAGATACCTGGCCATTAAAATATAAACACTTAATGTTGAGATATTAAAAAACATTTTCACCATGTAATTATGATTTCATTTTAATCAATCATAGATATACCCTTGCTGAAAAGATATATACCATGTTAACACTAAGTAAAATAAAATTGAAGCAGCTTTTAAATATCTAAGTAGATTTGAGACCAAAATTATTACCCTGGATAAAAAGGGTCGCATGTCATAATGATAAAAAGGTCAGTTCTCCAAGAGGGATAACAATTCTAAAATTAATACATCTAATATCAGAGCTTCGAAATATTTGAAGTGGCCAGGCATGGTGGTGCATGCTTGTCATCCCAGTACTTGGGAGGCTCAGAGGAGAATCACAGGTTTGCAGCTAGTCTCAGCAACTTGGCAAGAGCCTCAGCAACTTAGCGAGACCCAGTTTCAAGATAAAAAATAAAGTAAGGCTAAGGTGTAGCTCAGAGGTACAATGCCCCTGGATTTGATCCCCAGCACCAAAAAGAAAGAAAGAGAGAGAGAGAGAGAGAGAGAGAAAGCTATGATGATGTTTCAATTCTTTGTAACCAAACTCTGGTTAAAGTTTAAACATCCTTATCAGAAGGAAAAACATACTGTAGTATATTAGCATTTTTGTCCAATCTTTAGCTTCTTACTCTACGGAGTAAGCACCAAATGAGAAAACTTAGGGACAAAGAGGTGGAACTGCCCAGAAGATGTGGCTATGAAGCAGCCAAGACAAAAGGAAGTCAGATGGCCTGGCCCCAGGCACACTGCCTCTGTCCAGCTGTGAGCCGGTCAAGTGTCACCAAGACACCGCACTCGGGGTGGAGCAATCCTGTGTCTTTCTGTAACCAGTTGTGCTGCTATCATCTGTGTTTCAAGATGTTCTCACTGCCTACCAAGCAAGAATTCTGGAAAAGACACAAAATAATCTAAGTCGCCTCCCATGCCCAGTACAGCAGGAGGCCCTGGTGATCTAGGGACTGACTTTTGAGACCCTTTGATGTGATGAGCGGCGCCAGAGGTGGTAATGTCTGCTGGAGCCGGCATGATCACAAGGGCCACCCCGTGAAAAGTGCTGGATGGATGAGAATGAGGAAAGGAGAGCAGAGAGCCTTCGGGCAGGGATAGAGTGGCCGGGCTAAAATTATTTTAATTTTTTTTCAGGTTTCTTCTCTTCAAACCTCTTGCCCCTGGGAGCCACCCCAGAGGGACCCGGCCCTCTCTCTGCTCCAACCTTTTTCTGTGAAGCACTGATCTGTCATTACTACCACCATTGCTGTTCTTCCACCTCTGGTCATTCCCAGCAGTCCCACGTGGTGTCTTTCCTGCCTTCCTGGCCTGTGCCCAACACTTTTTTAACTCTCGGATTCTCCTACTCTGTTTTTGTTCTTTTTTCAATATGCATGTATTAGTGAATTGCAATTATACATCATTGTGAGGTTCAAGCATACAAGCAAGTATGCACACAGGTCTTGTTGCTCCCTTCCGGTCCCACCGCCACCACCCTTCCCCTGCAGGAGAGTGGGATTGGGGCTGACGCCTTCCCTGTGACATGGGCATGGCAGAATTTGAACTGTTTCTTTCCTTGGTTCCTCCTTTCTCCCTCCTGTCTCCCTCTCCCTGTCACCTTTCCCTGTTCTATGGTCTCTCTCCTCATTTATCTGAAGTCCTTTTTGTTCCCTATCTTCTCTCTAGCTTCCACACATGGAGAAAATATTCGACTTTTGAATTTCTGAGACGGTTGATCTCACTTAGTATCATATTCTCTAGTTTCATCCATTTTCCTGCCAACGACATAATCTTGTTCTTTATGGCTGAGTAAAATTTCATTGTGGCTCTATCCACATTTTTATCATCCATTCATCTGTCGTCCTTTTTTGTTTCCCTTTGGTAGGTGTGTTGCTTAATCTTATGTGCTAACCCGACTGGGCCACAGAGTGGCCGGCCATTTGGTTAGTCATTTGGAGTGTCTGTGAGGGGGTCTGTGAGCATTTCAGAGAGAGAACTGAATACACAGGTGATTCTGCCTTGGGGGTGGGACCCATCCCTTCAGTGGAAGCTCTGAATAGAACAGAGACCCACCCTTCTCTGAGTAAGAGACAATTTCTCAGCTGCAAGTGGTGGCACATACCTGTGATCTCAATACTTAGGAGGCTGAGGCAGGAGGGTCACAGGTTGGAGGCCAGTCTCAGCAACTTAGCAATACTCTTAGCAATTTAGTGAGACTCTGTTTCAAAATAAAATAGGGCAGGGCTGAGACTGTAGCCCAGATGTTGAATGCCCCTGGGTTCCATCCCCAGTACCAAAAAAAGAAAAGGAAGGGAGGGAGGGAAGGAAAAAAAGGAAAGGAGGGAGGGAATTTCTCCTGCCTGGCTGCCCTTGAACCAGTATAATACATGTTTTCCTGCCTCTGGATTGGAGCTGAGACCTAGGTTCTCCTTGAGTCCAGAGCCTGCTCACTGCATCGATACCACAGGCTTCCCTGGGGTTTCATCCTGCTGGTTCACCTGCAGATCCTGGTAGCTGTCTGCTAATAAAGAAAATAACAAACAAATAATTGAATGAATCTATAATTGATTCTGTGTCCTGGGAAACCCCCAACTAATTTGGTAGACTTTTAGGAGAGTGTTACATAGAGAAATTCAACCTATGCATTCACATTTAACAGGAAGCCTGAGTTTTCTATCATCTGAAAAGTCCTATCTTGCTGGGTACACTGGTGCATACCTATAATCTGAGCACTTAGGAAGTTGAAATAGGCAGATTGCAAGTTTGAAGCCAGCCTCAACAACTTAGTGAGGCCCTTAGCAACTTAGTGAGACCCTGTTTCATCATCATCATCATCATCATAATAATAATAACAATAATAATAATAATAACAACAACAATAATAATATAGAGCTGAAGGTGTAGCTCAAAGGTAGAATGCCTCTGGGTTCAATCCCCAGTATCCACCCCCCATACACACACACACACACACACACACACACACACACACACACACGTTCTATCTTTGCAACTAAAAAAGAACAAAGAAATTATCTGACATATTCTTCAGGGATACAAAGCCCTAGAGAGGTCAGTGACATTCAGAGCAGCAAAGTGGAATGTGTGGGACATTGTTTGCTCCTTAGAGTTTAGAACTTTCTCTACTACACCTGGAGGCTTCTCCAGATCCTTAAGCAACCAGCAAACTTGGCGGGCTACTGCAAGAGGGAATATGAATGCTTATCAAGTTCACCTCTGAGAAACTATCCTCTGGCAAGATTTTCCCAGGGAGAACATTTGCAAGCAAGCCCATGTTGCCTGTGGTGGCCTGTGACCCTACAGGCTCCTGGCGCAGAACCTTTGCAGCGCATCCACACACTGTGGGCTAGAGAGTGGCTGTTTGGGGCCACAGGACCAGGGTTGCTTAGAAAACGCAAGAGGAGGAAGCTTCCCTTTGCTGGGATTCCAACGGGAGCATCCACTGTCTGTCCCCCGATATTGCAAAACAACATGTCCAAATACCACCATCATTATAGAGAAAGAGCAGGGATCCTGCCCTCCCCAGATGGCATCCCTGGGCCTGACAAAAGCCTTTAGGAGCTGAGTGCTGGGGTGCATGCTGGCAATCCCAGTTTTTAGGAGGCTGAAGCTGGAGGATCGAAGGTTCAAGGCCAGCCTCAGCAACTGAATGAGGCCTTTAGCAATTTAGTGAGACTCGGTTTCAAAATAAAAATTTAATAAAGGGCTGGGGATGTAGCTCAGAGATAGAATGCCCCTGGGTTCATCTCCAGCACCAAAAACAAAACAGTCTTTTGGGAAACACAGACACTCAAATTAAGAGTTCCTGAATTGAGTCTTGGTTTTATTTCTTGAGCTTTGTGGGTCTTATTGAGAAAGTCTCTACCAGTGCCTATATATTGGAGAGTTGGTCCTATTTTTAAGTCAGAAAACTGTAAGGATACATGCATACCTATGTGTGTAGCAGCACAATTCACTTAGCCAAATTATGAAACTAACCCATGTTCATCTACAGATGAATGGATAAAGAAAATATGGGATAGACAAACAATGGAATTCTACCCAGCTGTTAAGAACAAAATTATGTCATTTCACTTGCAAGAAAATGGATAGAGCTAGAGAATGTTATACCAAGTGAAATCAGCCAGTCTCAGAAAGTCAAGGCTTGTATGTTTTCTTTCAGATGTGGAAGCCAGAGAAAAAATAGGAAACAAAAGAGATTTCAGATAAATGAGAGAGGTCAGTAGAGTAGGAGAAGAGGGGTGAAGGCGGTGTGGGGGGTGGGGGAATGGAGGACAAAGGGAAGCAGTTCACACAACACCATGGCATAGTCAAGGGGGGAGGAGGCGGGGACGGGTGGGGTCCAAGAGCTGTGCGCATACACAGTTGCTTCACATGGACCCTCACTCTGATGTAGAAGTACAATGCACCAAGAAAATGATTTTTTAAAACGCCCTCCTGAGGGGCATGGCAGTTGGATTGTAACTTGGGCGAGGGCCAGAGGGCGGCTTGCGGACTGTTTCTTCTTTTAGCAGTGAAGGCTGAAGGCGGCCTGTGACAAGGAAGTGGAAGAGAGCC
>PVLC010038199.1:0-14897 GCA_004027655.1 Graphiurus murinus | reverse complement strand
ATTTTTTATTGTAGTAATTCGTGCAATATAGCATACATCTTTGTTGCGTACGGATTGTTAACAACATATTTGCACACAGTTGTCATTTGACCCTTTCCCCAATTCCCACCCCAATCCCCTCCCCTTCCCTCCCCCTCAGGCTCACTTTGGTGAGTGACCTTGATATGATTGTGTAATTACATCACGTGCTTGAGGGCGTCCCTCTGCCCCCTGCGTCCACTACAGTTAAATCAACTTCATTGCTTATCGAGGATGCTATATAAGAGAGAGGTACCAATTGTTAACACCTCGGTCTGAAGCCTGAAGAGTAGCTCTCTCAGTATGCATGCAAGCAACAAAATCAGTGATCCTAAAAATACAATGCAACACACACACACACACACACACACACCTTCAAAACCCTGCATGCCAGGAGAAAAAGAGTGAGATCTGCCACAAATCTATCTTTCACAATCATAGATAAATGCTCTGGTTAAATTAGTTTAATCACAAGTGGAATCCTAGATGCAAAGTAGCCTGAAATGATAGGATGTGATATATACACAAACACACATATACAAACACACACTTGTGTGTGTGTGTGTGTGTGTGTGTGTGTGTGTGTGTGTGTGTGTAAGTGATGTTATTGTTCCATTTTCAGTACAGGAAGAAACACTGGAAGAGTCAATGACCCTGCTCAGCAATCCTCCATGTATGTTACACTGTGCTACCTGCCTTGTGGACCTGGCGCTAATCCCTGGCATTGCACAATCCTGTAAAACAATTACTGTCATCTATACAGCAAGAAAGTAGGGCTCATATAAGGGAACTGACATACTAAAATCAGGGCTAGCAAGTCTTGTCAATATAGCTTTAACACTCTTAGTAAAATTATATCTGAACTTTCTTAAATTTGGTTTGTTTGTTTTTTTTTAATAAGGCTTAAAGCTAGACTTGAAGGCACATATCTGTAATTGCAGTAGTTGGGGAGCAGAGACAGGAGGATTGCAGGTTCAAGGACAGACTCGGAAATGTAGTGAGACTCTCAGCAACTTAGTGAGACCCTGTTTCAAAACGAAAAATAAAAAGGACTTCGGTGTAGCTCAGAGGTAGAATGCCCCTGGGCTCAATCCCCAGTGACACAATAAAATAAAATAAGGTTTGAATTAAACTGTTATTTGTAATGAGGTGGACGAATAGGATTTACAAAATTCAGTTTTTATAATAATTGCAGCCATACATGTGCTCAAATCTTTCTATGAGGCTGGTGAGGTAGGTGGAGAGTAGTAACAAATACATGGGAGGAATGTATTGTACATCTAATTAATAGAATTTTTTCCAAAAAGAAAATAAAATCTAACAATTTAAAAATAGAATGTCAGCCGGGCATGGTGGCGCACGCTTGTAATCCCAGCATTTGGGAGGCTGAGACCGGAGGATTTGTTTTTGTGGCCAGCCTCAGCTACCTAGTGAGGCACTCTGCAACTTAGTGAGACTCGGTTTCAAATAAAGAATAAAAAATAGGGCTGGGGGTATAGCTCAGAGGTAGAATGCCCCTGGGTTCAATCCCCAGTACCACAAAATAAAATAAAATAAAATAAAATAGAGTGTCTACTTAGGTTTATTGCTTGACATAGTCCAGTTATTTTGCATCACACAAACTGATTATGAATACAAGGGTGGGAGATGTTTAATAACTTTTTTTGAGATCATAGAGGTAGTATTTGGTGACATTGTGAAAATTACGATGACTATTTTACTCTAGGAGAGCCTTTCGGCACATAGCCCAATGACTTAGAAATATAATTTTAGGCAGCCTTCATTATAAATTTTAAGGAGATTTTTAGATATTCATTGTGCATTCACTATGTTATTTTCATTAGGCTTATATCACCTTGCTCATATATAACGTTTATTGCACAATAAGTGAAATATGAAGGAAATATTTATAATGTGTAATGGGTAAATAGTAACCTCTAAAACTCCTGTCCACCTGGGACCTTATAATGTAACATTCTTTGAAAATTGGACCTTATTTCAAAAGATGTAATCAAGTTAGGATGAGGTCTGCATTCAGGTAGGAACTAATTCAATGACTGGCCTCCTTCTCAGAAGAGAAATTGGACAATGTACACAGAGAAGAATGCCATGTGACAATAGAAATGAAGATCAGATTAATGCATCCACAAGAGAAAAAGACCACGGACTGCTGGCATCGGCCAGAAACAAGCTTTCCTTAGAGCTGTCAGAGAGTGTGGTTCTACCACAACACAGAGTCCACACTTTAAAAATTATGAGAATAAGTTTCACTGTTATAAGCCATCTAGCTGGTCACAAGCTAGATGTCACAAGAGCCCTAGGAAACAAATAGAATATTTAAAGATAAGTTTCATATATAGATTGATAGATATGTTATATATACACATATATGTAATTATTCATACATATGTGAAAATAAAAATATTGCCATATTTGATAATAGAATACCTGTTTCATTATTATTGTGCTTGATACATTGTTTTTATATAAAGTATTTCTTTTAGTCAGCTTGATTGAGAAAAAGCATCCAAAATATATTTATCATAAATATTGGTTCATAAGACTTCTTTTTCTGTGTGTGTGTGTGTGTGTGTGTGTGTGTGTGTGTGTGTGTGTGTAGGGTATATTGGGGATTGAACCCAGGGGAATTCTACCTTTGAGTTATACCCAAGCCCTATTTAATGTTTTTGTTTTGAAACAAGGTATTGCTAGGTTGCTGAGTTTCACTAAATTACTGAAGCTGGTCTTGAAACTATGATCCTTCTGTCTCAGCCTCCCAAATACTGAGATTACAGGTGTGTACCACCACATGCAGTGATTCATAAGACTTTTACATTTATTTTTAAATTTTATGATAATGGTAAAGCAATTTTATATAAAATCTACCTTTAGATTTAATCATTAGGTCTTAATTTTATGTCATTAATTCTTATGCACACATTTCTCACTGTAAGTATAATTAATTTTCTTGAAAATATCATTTTGAATGGAATGGAAAATCTTAAAATCTAGACAAGAGTGAGTCTATTTTAGGAACATGGAATTAAAGAAATTTTTACCTTGATTTCTGACTTAACATAAATGTTTTCTTCCATATTTAGAAGTCAGGAACTTTAAAAAGTTAAGAGACGTTAAAGTCCCTTAACCATGTAAGTATTGGCATAACACTGCCTTTTGTGAAATGAAAAATTTAGTAGATAATTAATCATGCCAATTGTTTTAGGATAGATATTCATTTTTAATGCATAATTTAAATGAAAACTATCAAATTACAGAAATAACACATGAAATCGTTGGCTTATGAGCATTTGGGGAAAGCTAAAGGATGGCAATAAACATAAACCTTCCCAAAGAGATTACTTCAAAAGCATTTTCCTCTCATGCTAGAGAATTTCTTCTTATTCTAATTCTCCTTATGTTAATTTGGTGGAAAAAAAGATTCTTGAAAATAAGATGAGAGAGAGCATGATATCAGAAAGTTGTGAGAAAATAATTATAATATTATTGAATCTTTTGTGGATTAAGCTGAAAACTAGGTGGAATAATTTGCAGAGAATACTGAATATAGCAAGAAGATATAGAAATGATACAAACTATTAAAATTATTTATTATTGTTTTATTTCATTTTTGTTGGTGGTATTAATAAATATAATTTTAAATAGCTCTCTCTGCCCTCTTATAAACTTATTCAAAAGTAAAAAAGTACAACTTAGAGCCGGGTGTGGTGGTGCACGCTTGTAATCCCAGCATTTGGGAGGCTGCGACTGGAGGACCTGGGTTTGTGGCCAGCCTCAGCTGCTTAGTGAGGCCTTCTGCAACTTAGTGAGATTCTTTTTCAAAATAAAGAATAAAAAATAGGGCTGGGGCTGTACTCAGTGGTAGAATGCCCCCAGGTTCCATCCCCAGTACCACATTAAAAAAAAAAAAGTACAACTTAAAGAATGTTTAAAGGCCTAGCATTACCAGATAATTTAGTGTGTATTTTCAGCAAGCAGAGATATTGCCGTACATAATCACAACACAGGTATCAAAATCAGACCGTTTCCTTGAGGTGACTATCATTTAATTACCAAAGTGTATTTAGGTCTTGTCAATTGCTGCCAGTAACGTCTGCCCCAATTCAGTATTACATGTTACATTTAGCTGTACTAATTCTCCAATCTCCTCTGGCATGCAACAGTTTCTATAATTTCATAATTTTGACACTTTTGAGGATTACAGATCAGTTCTTAGAATATTTTACAACTTGGGTTTGTGTGATGTGTGGCTACATTTAGAACTGCATCTTGAGCAGGAACATCACCAGAGTGCTGCTGTGTTCTTCTCATTGCATCTTATCACAGGATATACTATCTTCACTTGTTCCATTATTGATATTTAGCTTGTTCCATTACTGATATTTAAGGTAATATCTCCCAATCTCCTCTACTATAAGGTAATTCTTCTCTCCTTTGTAATTATTGGTGGGAAGATACTTGGAAACTAAATGAATACCATAATCCTCATCAAAATTTAAAATTTATTTCTAAATCTCTATATCTCATGGTTTCCTTTTTATAGGTTGGATATTCTGTTATTGTCTGTATTTATATGGTTCTCAAATTATCAGAAGTTTGGCCAGTGGGAGCTTATTTAACTGGCATTTGTTTGTTTGTTTGGTGGTACTGGGGATTGAACTCAGGGACATTCTACCTCTGAGCTACATAGTGGGATATGCCTGCAATTTCAGTACTTTGGAGGCTGAAACAGAAAGATCGCAGGTTCTAGGCCAGCCTCAGCAACTTAGTGAGACCTCAGCAATCTTAATGAGACCTTGTTTCAAAATAAAAAATAAAATATAGGTTGGGGTGTAGCTCAGAGGTAGACCTTTGGGTTCAATTCCCAATACAATACAATACACACACACACACACACACACACACACACACACACAACAACTTTTATTGGAAAGGGGAAAGTCACACACACACACACACACACACACACACACACCACACACACCTTAATTGACCAGGAATATCTTTTAAAAGAGTGACAAAGAAAGGCATTCAAGATGTAAATTTAAAGAAATAGAAAAACTATAGAGAAAAACGACAAGTACAAACAGAACAAAACTGTAGATAACTAGATAGATAAACAGCTAGATATAGTAAGGAGGTACATCAAACTGAAAACATAGTCTTAGGAAAATACCCTTGTGACACACACATAGTTTATAATTTTGATATACACAGAGCACCCAAATACATATTAGCCAAATTGAACCCTTCACTGTTTGGCTCTAGTTTTCTGCCTTTGTCATGGTGTTTTGCCATCTTCCTATCTGTACGGCCTATCAGTCTGTCCCCACTGGACAGAAACCCCAGGGTCGTTTCCAAGTGTGACAGAACCTTTTACCAGGGCAATGCACTGAGACTTACTTGCTCCACCAGAAAATGTTAAGTGCTCTGAAACATTTCCTTTCTTTGATGTAAACAACTATACAGCATAAATCATTTCTAGAAGAGAGCTTTCTGTGTGTTGTTTTGTAAAGTTGGAGATGATAAAGGTACAGTAGTATTACCTTTCTCAGAGTGTATTTGCATCTGAATAGATTCCTGTCATTTTTAACTTCTTAACCAAGGACAAGGGCAAGGCATCAGCTGAGGAGACCCATGGGCCTTCAGAATCCTATGTTCAGGTAGAATTCTGTGTTGGTTTACTGATTGTGTTTGGTAAATTCGTTAAGTGTGTCAATAAGTACAACAGCACATCTAATGTGCATCCAACAAAATACAATGTACGTAGTACCTACACATGCTTGTGTTTATATTTGGACACTTATTATTTTTGAGTACCACTTTACTCCTCAGCATTAGTAGCTTGGTAACTTGAGAATCAACATCCTAGAAGCTTGTAATTCCTCAGATATCACATTTTGCTGGTAAAATGTAGAGTAGTAGACTCCACAGAAAATCTCAGCCAGACTCAAAACAAGCAAAGAAAAACCTTTATTCTTTTTTATATATACCTTTATTGGTACATTCTAGTCTCACATCATAATGTAGTTCACAGTGGTAGTGACATACCTGCACTCAGCACTTGCTGGGCTTTCCCCCCGCTCCTTTCCCTTCCCCCTTCCCCATACAGGGTATTGAGATTGTCATTAGTATTCTCACATACATACATGATGTCAACAAAAGTGTTTCCTTCATCAATCCTCCCTCTCCCTCCCCACTTTCCCTAGACCATCTCCCCTGCTCCACTGGGGTTTCTCCTCCACTATCTAAAGTCTTTCTTGTATCCAGATTACTCTCTAGCTTCTGCATGTGGGAAAAAACATATGACCTCACTGTCTGTGACTGGCTACTTTCACTTAACATAATATTTTCCAGGTCCATTTATTTTCCTGCAAATAATATAATTTTGTCCTTCTTTATTGCTGAGTAGATTTCCATTGTGTATATATTCCATGATTTTGTAATCCATTCATCTGTTGATGGGCATCTAGGTTGTCGTTTAATTTGGCTATCATGAATTGTGCTGTCATAATCATGGCTACGGATTTATTATTATAATATTCTGATTTAATTCCCTTTGGAAAGATACCCAGGAGTAGTATACCTGGATCATAAGGTAGGTCTATTCCAAGTTTTCTTCTTTTTTTATTATTATTGTTGGTACATTGTGATCATACATCTTTGTTAGGTACAAGCTGGTAGAGGCATACATGTTCACATCACTCATTTAACCCTTCCCCAATTCCTGCCCCATTCCCTCCCCTGCCCTCCTTCTCAAGCTCAGTTTAGTGATCTACTTTGATATGATTGTGAAAGTACCTCATGTGCATTGGTGTGTTCTCTCTGCCATCCCCTTCCATTAAGTCACCTTCTTTACTCATCTAAGGTTTCTCTTTCTTCATCTAGAGTCCATCTTATGACCCACTTTCTCCCTAGCTTCTGCATATTAGGGAGAGCATCTGATTTTTTACTTTTTGTGACTGACTAATCTCACTTAACATAATGTTTTCCAGTTCCATTCATTTCCCTGCAAATGATATGATTTTATTCTTCTTTGTGGCTGAGTAAACTTCCATTGTGTACATATCCCATAGTTTTGTAATCCATTCATCTGTTGATGGGCATCTTGGCTGGTTCCATAGTTTGGCAGTTGTGAATTGTGTGGTTATAAGCATAAATACACATGCATTGGTCTAATAGTTTGTTTTCTATTATTTTGGGTAGATACCCATAAGTGGTATTGCTGGATCATATGGAAGGTTCATTTCCATTCATCTCAAGATATTCCCAGTTTTCTGGAGGAATCTCCACACTGATCTCCATAGCAGCTGCACTAATTTGCAATCCTGTCAACAGTGGAGAAGAATTCCTATTTTCTCACATCCTCACCAGCATTTATTGTTGTTGATCCAACAGATTGGGAGAAGATCTTTATCAGCTGCTCCTCAGATAGAAGACTAATATCCTCAGATAGAGGACTAATATTTAGTCCTCTATCTTGAGACATTTACTGCTAGAAAAACAACCCAATGAAAAAAATGGGCAAATGAGCTAAATAGACACTTCACAAAAGAAGAAATACAAATGGCCAATAAATACATGAAAAATGTTCAACATCATTAGCAATCAGGGAGATGCAAATCAAAACTGCACTGAGATTCCATCTAACCCCAATTATAATACCAATCATCAAAATCCTTTATTCTAATCTTAACCCCCTCACTTACTCTTCTTTTAAATTCCATTTGTATGTAGCAATGTCTGTTATTCATCAAAGAGAATTTAAGATTATAACTAACTATGATTTTAGCAGTTCAAAGACATATAACTTTTCAGCAGGGTATGTTGGCACAGGCCTGTAATTTCAGTACTTGGAAGGCTGAGACAGGAGGATTGCAGATCCGAGAATAGCCTCAGCAAGTAGTGGGACTCATTAACCTAGCAAGATCTTGATTTAAAATAAAAATAAAATAGTGTTGGGGGTGTAGCTTGGAGATAGAATGCCTCTGGATTCAATCACCAGTAACACACACACACACACACACACACACACACACACACACACACACACACACTGTTTTTTTTTTCCTGATTTCTCTATAAGTAAATAGCTTTTTATATTGAAATTTCTCATTCCAACCACGGGGACAAATTCACTTCAGACAATCCAAGAGAACATCAAACATCATCCACTTAAAGGCCTTCTTTCTTCTACCCACAAAAGTGACTACATCCCAAAGGGCTTGCAGAAGATTAGGATCCTGATTCGGTGAGTTTTGAGGGAGGACATTACTGGCTTCACTCATATCACCATCAGTCTAAGATGTACACATTGAAATAGCCTCAGTTCCATCTATGATATTATTATGGTTCCATGAAGGTGATTAAAGCACATGATGCTTCCTGACAAAAACATCATCAGGTTTCACTCTCTTTTAACTACTCCTCACCAACATAGGCCACAAGAGACAGATCACTACACTGGGATTTGAGGATCTACCAAGTCCACCTGCCAACTGTACTATCCTCTCCATTTAGTGGTTTTTCAGGAGATCCACAGAGAAGATGAGAAACTTGTCCCTGTAGCTCTCGGATATTGTAAATCTATCTGGACTTTCTATTCCCTACTACCACTCAGTAGAACATTAGTGAGGAGGAAAGAACAGTTTCCTCTCAGGATCATTGATCAGCATTTAACAATCTGGATGCTATCATTACTCTTTCTCTTCTTCATACACAGTTCATTTCTAACAAGTCTGGGATATGGGGATTGGAAGTTATGTACCTGACAGATTGCACATTCTTCTCAACCAGTTGTAATTGTGATTGGTAACAACTAGAGAGAGTGATTTGTAACTTTTAATATGAATGACATTTAAAAAATCAAAACAAGACCAGTTATTCTCTAGAATTTTAAAAAATACCTTAAAAGCCATGTTCTTTTCCTTCTCCTCTACCCAATTTCCTCCCCCAATACACACAACTACACCTTGCACCAAGATCCAGTGTAAATGATGACAGATTGATGATTGACAGATGAATAACAACCAATACTTGCCTGGAGAAGTTTTTATTTTTTTAATACTAAACAAAAATACAACCTTAAATATTTTTCAGAAGAGAGAAAGACTAGTCTTTATTTTCAATATGTGATCCAGATTATTTTTTTTTCTTTTGGGATATCCAGTCATGGATATTATATGTCATATATGAGATATAAATACTGTTTCAAATCTAAAAAATTAATATAATATCTCTCAGGTAGGCACTTGCAAAAAGTCTAGCAGGTACTTGTGAGCATCTCCACAGAGTGCTGTTACAGCCCAAACTTAACTTTTGTTTATCCCATCCCAAAATAAGATTCTCAGCATTAAATTTATTCTACTTGATACATAAACTGATGAATTTTTTCACTGTTATATAGTTTGATTGTGGAAAACAATGATAAATAGAAACTATATATAATCATACAATTTTAAGAATGAAAAAGAAAAGAACTAAGTAAACTAAAAACAATGGGATCTACTTTATCCTCATAAGGGCATATTCCAATGTAAAAATCTAATTTATCTGTACCCTTTTTCTTGTAATACTTATTTACTTGGTAAACATTCTAACTACTCAGGTAAAGACCCCCAAATCCTCATGATGTGTTAAGATTTCTCCCATTCCTTTATTTCCAACTTCCTGGGTATTTTCATCTTTTTTTTTTTTTTTAGTTCAACATGCTCAGAACTCTTTTTTACCTTCCCCTATGTCTGAATATTTTGTGATGCTATAAGAAAATACTAGATACTGAGTAATTTTTAATTATTTATTGGCTCAGTTCTGGGAACTGGGATGGTCAATATCAAGGTGCCTGCACCTGAAAACTATATTCTAACATGGCCAAAGTGAAAGAGAGAGAAGAGCGACATCCCACATCCCACATCTAAGAGCCTCTAATAAGGCATCAAATCTACCCATGGGGTGGAATCCTCCTGGATTAACCACATCTTAAAGGTTCCACTTTTTTTTCTTTCTTTTTTTTTTTCCAGAACTGATGATTGAACCCAGGGTCATTCATAGGTGGCTTTGGATATTAGAGTTTTAGTTGATATGAGATAGCTTCTGAAGATATTGGAACTTGCAATAATACAGCCAAAATGATGTCTAAAAATTTATTTGGCAGAGTATTTTGTACAAGCCGAGTTGGAGAGAGTTAAAAGCCAGGAGACTTATTGTGGTGTCTAGCAATAGCATCCACCCAAATTAGTCTGGTAGTAAAAACTAAATCAGAGTTTTTGGTTTCCCAAAACAAATTTTTGAGACTGATGTACAAATATGGGAGAAAGAAAAGCAGATAGAAGATTTATAGGGTGCTGTGATTTGAGTGTTTGTTCCCCATAAAACTCATGTAGATATTCATTGTCATTGTAACAGTATTAAGAAGTGGGACCTTAGCCCCGTGTGGTGGTACATGCTTATAATCTCAGTACTTGGAATGCTGTGACAGAAGGATCAAATTTGTGGCCAGCCTCAGTTAGTGAGGCCCTCTGAAACCTAGTGAGACCTTGTTTCAAAATAATTTAAACCCACAACTCGCCTGAGATTTAACTGTACTAGACTACCTTTCTGCTTGACTCATTTTTGCAGTCAGCTCTCTGAAGGGAACATATCCGACTTTTACCTTTTCTACTTTATCTACCCATTTTCTATCATTATCTTAAACTTCATATCTTTATAAAGGAATTCCTGCTGCCTCTTGAATGACATAATTTCTCTGTTAAAATTTATTGGGCTTTATTTTCTTTGTACAACTCACATAGCATTTTTCAGATATCAGTGTGATTTTTAAAATTCTCCCATTCCTCCTTAACGTTTGGAAATCTCATACTCCTCTGTGTATTCCTCGGCACATGTGGTAGGTGCTCAGCTCTGCATTAGATTGCCTCAAGGAAGTTTAATAATGCATATGGTAAAATTACAAATGGCAGAATCCACTAAGCAATATACAGAAGTTTACTTCTAACTCAGGAAACTTGCACTACAAGGGTTAATTAGATACCATATTGATGTGGCGAGACTTGTGAAATGTTTTTCTCCCAGAGCAAGCTTAATGATTAAATACTTTACACTTCAGAACCGCATCACTGCACATGCTGGAACTAAGCCAGGGAATCAGTTAAGCAGATCTTTAACCTTGCTACACTCTCAGAGAGAGATCATTTGACAAGCTGAAAACTTCCCCAGGTCAGTTGGTTTCAACAGTGTTGATGGCTGGGAAATCCTGTGAGCACAGGGTACAATGCACAGCAGGATTCTATTCCCAGAGATCTTTAAATATTCTTCATATTTATTGACTTGTATAATAAAATCTGTCATTTCCCTTTTCATCAAGTAATGCCTTAAAAACTTCTGTGAATATAGTTCAAACCTCTCCACAAGCCATCAGATACTTCAAAATGACATTTTTGCTAGATTAAATTTTTGCTCATAATGGAAAAATAGTAATCTTCGCGGATTATAATGAAGAAAAGAAGGTTGGAAACTGATCATGATGCTCATATGTGTAGTTCCATGGATTTATCAGAGGAGTCTTGTAAACATTAAAGTGCTTACTCAGAGTGAGTCAAGAGAGCAAAACTTGAATTTCTTAATTCTTATTAAGAAATGGGAAGATGGAGATGGTAGTAATTAATTGTCTATTGTTTCTTAGGCCATTAGTTTTAAGTAGACTGAATTTCCTGTGACAAAGAAGGTAATCTGATATGTGCAATAATTTTTTAAACACCACTCTGACTTGCCTTTGATACATTATATTTTTAAAACAAAAACCTAAGTTTCCATCTCACATTTTCAATTGCACCACATAAAAGTTTTCTTCACAAGAACTGCAGAAAGAGATTTTATAGTCAACTTAGTCAAAAGTCTTTCTGTTTCTCTTACTTACTGATTGCTTCTCTTACTTTGGCTTTTATACATTTCTTTGGAGAAAAATGAATGAAAAGGAAAATAAATAATTTTCCTACATACCAATTGTATAGAAAAGTATGTAATATGATGATGATCCTCTAAGTTAGTAGCATAAAGTTACTCAAAAATAAAATAGAATGATAAGAAAGGTATCTAAAAATAAAATAGGCCAGACAACTCTCTGTCATTATTTAATTTATTACAGAGAGATGATATCTACTTTACATAAGTATATTCCATGATAATAATTTGCAAAACTCAAGTAACATTTCAAATCTGAAATAGGTTTTTTTACATCAAGAAAATTTATTGAAAAAAGTACAGAGCTCTTTGCTTGCAAGTGGGGTTGGTGATATTTTTACAGTATAGTTTCTAAGATTCATTTATTGACATGAAAAGAGATGCATACCAAAGAACAGAAAGAACAGAAAAATGGATGAGACTTTAAATGGCATTGGAATGAACTTTCCTATTTCATATTAAATTTTTAACTATCCTGAAGTAGAAACAATGGTTTATCCCCAACTTAATATTTTAGTCGTGAACTGAAATACTCTCACATTCATCTGCATATAATTTAGAAGTTTATTTTGTTCTTATTCACTTGTGTTTTAAAATCCATATAAATTGGCATTCCAGTTAGAACACAAATTTATTGAGGACAAATACCATATTTTATGATTTAACTCAATAGAATATAGCATTGAAATCATGTTTACTCCAATATTTGTGGATAGCAATAGACATTTTTAAATTACTTTTGGCAGTCCATTCAATTTCTGCAAGGAAGTTTGCTGACCCCTTTCTTTCTGTTTTACTCTATATGTCTATTATTATAATAACGCATTTCACCTAGTTCTATATCCTGTAAAAAAAGAAGTTAACCAACTAAAATAGGTCAATTACTACTTTATCCTTCCAGGATAGACTGTCTCCATAACATATTTGTCAAAAATACAAAATATTAAGATAAAAGACACTGAGCATATAAAATTTTATAGTTTTGAGGGTTGAAATAAAGACAATGTCTAGATATTTTGTCTAACCAAAAGCATTTTCCATATGAAGGCAACAGAAATATAGTGTTAGATATTAAAGAGCTAAAAATATTACCTTCTAGAGATTTTCTATTTAAGTTGAAAGTGAAAATTACATAATTATACACATTATGATGCAATGAAATGAAATAATAAATAATATAAATGTGATTTGTGAATATATAGAATGAGAACACAGATGCTAAAATGATTCCAGCAATTAAAATAAATTATATAGTTGGGCTTAGTGGTACTCACTTGTAATCTCAGTACTTGTGAGACTAAGACTATAGGATCACAGGTTCATGGCTGACCTCAGCTACTTAGTGAGGCCCTCCGCAATTTCGTGAGACCCTGTTTCAAAATAAAGAATAAAAAATATGGTTGGGAGTGTGGCTGAGAAGTAGAATGCTCCTGGGTTCAATCCCCAGCACCTCAAATAAATAAATAAATAAATAAATAAATAAATAAATAAATAAATAAATAAATAAATAAATAAATAGATAAAAATAGAGATACACAGATTATTCACATGTTAGTACTATGTATATTATGTTAAATTAAAAATAATGATTAATGCCAAAATAGAACAGGAAGAAGTCACCCTGACCAACACATTTGCTATAAATAATTAGATATCAAATTCAAATAGATATAATTGTTATATATACATTATATATACAAAACTTAACTGAGATTTTAGGACATGTGGAATACTTATGAGCCAAAACAAACTGAAAGAAGATATCTTGAATGTAAGTGAAGGTATCTATAGAGCAATGAAATAGAGCTTGCATTTTGTTGATGTTTCAGAATTCCTATGAGGGGAGGGGCCTCACGTTTAAGGCACACAGAAGACATGGTGTGAAAGGTTTATGCGTAAGGTTGGGATCCCAGAGTCATGCCATCCATTAGGGGGAAAGAAAGGAATGTATCCTGCAGGGAAATTCACTTGCTTCAACTTTAGTGATGAATTCAGGGTAGAAATGGCTCTTAAGGATGGATAAGCTTAAGCTAGTCTTCAAGTAGGTTTGCAAACTAAATTCGAAGTACCAGTGTTTCCCCCAAATACTTGCAGTTAAGACTTCAGTTTTCATCTTTGACTAATAGCAACTTTGAATCCCCAGAACTACCCCTCCCCCTTTTGCTACACATTTGGGCAAGATAATTTTTAAACAAAACAAAACAAAAACTTGCATGAGTAGGAAGTTCAAATCTTGAGAACCTCAGCTCTCAGTTGGGAACTTGTGCCCTGGCCCACTTCCTCAACACCTTCTTTCCAGTCTTATTTCCTTGGACTGGCTTATGCTTGCCTGGTCTTTCTACGAAGCCCCCTGATATGAGCAATAAACCACTGTACACATTTTCAAAGCATGCGGTGCAACCATTCGCAACAAATGAACTGTTCCATTAGGAGGGAGTCTTTCCCACCCTCTGTGGGTGACTATAAAACATTCACATTTAAAACTATAATAATCTAGGTATGATAGTGCATGATTGTAACTCCATACTTGGGAACCTGAGAAAGGAGGATCTTAGGTTTGAAGCCAACCTGAACAGCTTAATGAGACTTTCAGCAACTTGGTAAGCACCGGTCTCCAAATAAAAACTAAAATGGACTCAGGGTGTAACTCAGAGGTAGAATGCCCCTGGGTTCAATCTACAGCACCACAAAACAACAACAACAAATTATAATGAAAACCTTGACTTTTAAAAAAATTACTGTAGAAGACTTTAGTGATGCATCAGATTCCATTTTTGTTGTAGTTATTGCTCTTACTTTTTTGTGGTACTGGGGATTGAACCCCAGGGTGCTCTACCATGGATCTACATCCCAGCCCTTTTTATTTTTTGTTTTGAAATGATATTTCTAAGTTGCTGAGGCTG